>JAZBHA010001071.1:7500-31578 GCA_037464855.1 Iselma pallidipennis | reverse complement strand
TGGGTTAATAATTGAGATATGGCAACACCATCACTGAAGCATGTGACAAACGGATTCCGGTGATGGTGGTCTCGGCGGGGTCACTTGATGGGTTAGCCTAGGCGCCCACTACACCCCAAAAAAAAAAGATGGCACCATCATCTATTAGCGGGAGGTTGAATATGCTCAAGCTTTTTCATTGTACGTCTACAGCTCTAACCAAATAAGTAATACGAACAATTGTTCATCGAAAACTTTACATAATATTATCGCTAATCGCTATTATTTGATATACATTACTAATAATAGTTTATTTATTTTTTTAATCAGATAGGTTGGCATCACCGATGAGTGTCAAATATAATGGCGGGAACGAGAATCGAAAAAAAAACATTAAGGTGCGGATACATGCAGAGATTTTCCTAGCATGTTCGTCTTCTCTCGCGATAAACAAAGAGGTAGACATGATGACTATATGTGTATGGATGTGTATTGAATACATTTAAAAGGTGGTGATTATGCCACTGCTGCTCCATGTGTACGCACGCCTGAATATGTAGCAGTGACTATAAAATATTTCCATCAGTGGACTCAATGGTAAATTAGTATAAAAGTAGTACTATAGGGGCCTTAGCAAGCGCCATGACTTTTTTCTTTTAATTTATTGATTTATTTTTGATTTTGATTTTTATTCTGTTTAGTCAAGTTAATAGAAGTTTAATCGCCACTTGCAAATATTTCTTTAGAAGAAACACAATTATTACCAGATTTTTTTATTACAATTTTTATCAATGCACATTATTTATTGTTTACCGCTGTGGTCTCAAATGAACGATTAGATTTGTTTTAGTTCTGAAGTTTTTACTACAAGTAGCACATTGGTAAGATTAGATAGTTAAATTACATTCATGCCTGAAAGTTTAACAACAAATAACACATTAGAATTGTTTTTCTCCTGTGTGTATCCCCAAATGCCTGATTAGAAAGGATTTTCGGTGGCTTTCGCAATCGAAACTGTTCCTGTCAATGTCACATTCGTAGGGTGTCTTCAAATGTACAGATAGATTGCTTTTCTTGCTGAAACTTCTACCACGAGTAGCACACTTGCACGGTTTTACACCTGTGTGTGTTCGCACATGAATGTTTAAACAGGTACTATTACAAAATGTTTTGCCACAAATCCCACATTTGTACGGCTTTTTATCTGTATGTATTATTAAATGTTGGTTCAGATAAAATTTGTTTATGAAACTCTGGTTACAAATCTTACACCTATAAGGTTTCGTAACACTTTTTCTTTTATTTAAATCAGCATTATTCAGTTCGTCATTTCGACTATCTTCTTCGCTATTATTTTCATAATCTTCTTTACTATAGTTTTCAGCACTTTCGATACTATCGTCTTCAATTTTACGCTTAATTATATCTCTTTCACTCCAATGTTCATCATTCTCGATAGTATCCTCTTCAATTTTACACTTAATTATATCTTCTTCATTATAGTTGTCAGCACTTTCGATAATATCCTCTTCAATTTTACGCTTAATTATATCTCTTTCACTCCAATGTTCATCATTCTCGATAGTATCCTCTTCAATTTTACACTTAATTATATCTTCTTCATTATAGTTTTCAGCACTTTCGATAATATCCTCTTCAATTTTATGCTTAATTATATCTCTTTCACTCCAATGTTCATCAATCTCGACCCTATCCTCTTCAATTTTACGCTTAATTATATCTCTTTCACTCCAATTTGCATCACTTTCGATACTATCTTCAACTTTACACTTAATTATATCTTTATTGTTAGAACAATCTTCATGATATTTTAAATGTGATTGAAAAACCAATTTTTTGAACTGATAATTCTCTAATAATTTCCCACAACATCCAAAACAAACTAATTTTGAAAAAGGATCATTCACGGATAACTAGAAAAGAAAACAATTAAAAAATCCACAAATTTTATATAAATTATTTTTTTCTTATTTTACTTTGATTCCCAACAATTCTTCAATTATATTCGATGCTCGTTGATCACATATTTTATGTAAAAGTACACTTTTATACAATCTTGACGATGGACGTTTATAATTACATAATCGACATACAAGCCCATCATAATTTTCTTCACGACACTTTGCTTCACTTTCACTAATATCCTCTTTAAAGCGACCAAAATCAAATAATTTTTGGTAACACTTTAAACAGATCATTGGAAAGTCATCATTTTCGGACAACTGAAATATAACGAAAAATAGATAAATTCTTAAATATAATTATTATTATTTTCTTACTTTTAATCCAATTAATTCTGTAACACGATCGGATATTAACTGACCACATTTTGTAGATGTGCACATGTTTTTAACACAGCTGTCGTATTCAACTTCATGGCACAATCTACACAAATACTGCATGTTTAGAAGATTATTATTATTATTATTAACACACAATAAATAAATAAATTATTCGATAATTATTACAATTCTTCTAACTGTATTGAAAACATTGTAGATACAACATAACACATAACCTCAAAAATGATTGACGTATTTCTAGATCTTTTTAACACTAAATTAGTCCTTTAATTAACAAATAACGGTAAATTATACCGTTAAATTAAATACACATAGAAATTAACGTAATTTTTGGCTTTTTAAAATAAAAAAAATCTGCAAATATTTTGAAACTCGTCAATTAACATTTCAAGACTACCAACAGCAACAAAAAAAACCCTAAATTATAGCCAACATAATATTTAGTTGATACATATTTGTCCAGATGGCACCGTCAACTACTAGCGGGAGGTTGAAAATGCTCATGCTTTTTTATCAAACGTTTACAGCTCTAACCGAATAAGTAATACGAACGATTATCCGTCGGAAACTTTACATAATATAATCGCTGATATTTAATATTTATTACTAACAATAAATAGTTTATTTTTTTTTTATCAGATAGGTTGGCTGCACTGGTGAGTGTCAAATATAATGGCGGGATTTTGAAAGTGTCATAAGTAAAAATTAAGGTTAGATTTCCAATTTCCAGATTGATTTTAGAATGGATGATTTAAATGTTGTAGATGTAGAAGCTACTGTCGAATCTGAACAAATTATTGAAAATAATCAGAATGAATCAATAAATCAAAATATACAATCAGAGAAAATTCGATTGGTACGTTTACCATTAGCACGTATTAAACACATAATGAAAACCGATCCAGATTGTGGCCTCCTTAGTCAAGATGCTGTAGTTCTAGTTACAAAAGCTACTGTATGTTAATTAAAGAAAAGAAGGAAAAAAGTCATTTATAAAATAATTAATAATGTTGGTTTTTATTTATTTAGGAAATGTTCATTGAACATCTAGCCCGTGAATCAGCCAAAATTACCATAAATTTAAAACGAAAGACAGTCATGAAGAAAGATGTGGATACAGCAATTGATATTGTACCTCAATTATGTTTTCTGGATGGTGCTTTAGAATAATAATAATAATAACAATCAAATGTTGGAATTTTTATTCATTTTTATATAGAAAATAAATCAATCATCAATGAACTTAAGATAACATAACTTAATTTTTACAAAAAACTAATTAACAATATCGTATTGATGAAGTATTAAATGCTAAATATGGCATATCATGAGATACTCTAATACGAGTTCCTTTACAATCCCTTTCTGAATATAATATAATACAATTACCATGGACTTTGATTGATGTTACATGTAGAAATTGATCGAAACTCTTGCATAGTTCTTTTGAAAATGGTTCTAATACACGTTCAGGAACTCCTTGATAATGGAAATGTTTAAATAATACCACATGTGTATGTGATTCATTCAATTTAAATAAACACAAAAACAGGAAAACTGATAATATTAGATTCTTTGCCATTATATTCTGGTGGTATTTCTCTATACGTTGGTTGAGGGAAAACTGAGTTTTTTTTTGAACTCACATGGACTATAAATACAAAACACTATGTGTCATTAAAATATCTGAATAATTTCGAAACAAAATAGACAATTTAGAAATTTAATTTATGATTATTATAACAAGAAGAAAACTTGTTTCTTTGTATGTAGTATGAAGTCTGGTACTAGCTCGAATGCAACCTTGTCATATATGAAAAAACATACAATTCTTGATAAGATTCTATTAAGAGAAAATAATAAATGTAAACACTTCTGATTCCTTTGTTTGAATTGAATAGAAAGAATTATAATGATGATACAGTTTAAGGGCCTTGAACTTACGTTTATAGTAATATTATGCTGATTGTATGTTTACTATAGTAAAGTGGTAATGAACTTAAATTACTGTTATTGGCTTCTCTAGAAATTATATGAAATTTTAAAAATTTATAAATAGAATTTAAAAGAAAAACTTGATTTTCCAGAATCTACCAGATTTATACCAAAAATAATTTATTTACATTTCTCTATTATTGTTTTCCCCATGAATTATCATTATCAAAACAGATGCAACAGATCTAAAATTTATGCAATATTTCATTATTTTTACAAATTTTAATATTTTTAAATATAATACAAGATTTTCCAGAATCTTCCAGAATGGATTTTACTACATTTTCAATGTTTTTCTATGGTTAGAATATATTAATGAATGAATAAAAAATTAAAAATATATGATATGGAAAATTCCTGTTGAATTATTCAGGAATTATTATTTACTTATTTATTTATTTATTTATTTATATTATTATTTAAATGGTCTAATTGTAAAATAGTGTACCTGATAGTTATGCTTCTTAAATGTCTCGAAGAATATGTGGTTGCCTGTCTATTACAATCATTACAACGAGCGAAGATGGCGAATTGAGACGAAAATCCTCGATTTCCTACCAGGACCACAGCGGTTACAAGAAGTGGTTACAATTTAAAGCGTCCTCTATACAAAACATCTACAATTAACACTCACCCGTATACAGATTTCTGTAATTTTTAATTTAAGTTGTGAATTTATCCAAAATTTGATCATTATTTGAAATAAAATGAAGTCTATTGACGTATAGAAGTTGGGAAACTTCCGTTTTAATGGAAATTTTTCCATAAATTGCGTCCAAAAGTTTCCTCCAGTTGCCGCCATTTTTGTATAGAAAAAATTTATTAATTAGCACCGGAGTGTAAGTAATTTTTTAATTAAAATTCTTTTAATTATTTATTCTCTAAATGTAGTTTTCCAGTTGCTAATCATTTGATTCCTTATCAAATCTCTAATTTGAAATAAAAACAATGATTAATTTGTGAACGCGCCTTTAGAAATCGTCTTTCTCTATCTAACTTACATATAACTCCAATAGATGTCTATTGTTATCCTTATCTTCCGCCAATCTTGTCGCAGCTTGTTGATGGAAAAACAACTGTCACTAGTGTGTCGATATATTGTTCGTCTTTAATATTTTTTTAAAGGTAAATATTGCATTTTTGTGCTCAAATTTGATTGTTTTTCCGAAAATTCCACAATTTTCATCATTTTTCATCAGAAATTGCAATAAATTTGTGTAACTAACCTCAAAATCCTACAAATCAAACAACTGTTTTTGGCCCCTTTTTTTGTTTGTTTTCCGTTAATTTTCCGAGTTTACACAATAAATGTCCCGTTTATTCTTGTATTGTTGGATATAAATCGCTAATTTCATATAAATATCATTTTTTCTAAAACGATTTTCTTGCAGTTGATTTTGTAAGTTTGTCTTACCCCCTGCTACAAAAAAAAACCACCATGGGTGATCAAGAACCGGAACCAACAGCACCGGAAATGTCAGCACATGATGTTGAGAAGATCGAAGAAGCTAAATTAAAAGCAAAATATGGTAATACAATGACTGGACCACGATTAATGGGTGGTCATTCAGCTTTTTTACAGAAACGTTTAGCAAAAGGTCAGAAATTTTTCGATTCCGGTGATTATCAAATGGCTAAACAGAAAGTCGGTAATAATATCAATAAAACAGCACCATTAAAAGCCTGTAGTGGTGGTGGTGGTGGTATTGGTGTTGGTGTTCCAGTATCGGCAACATTTGCTGCAACTGGTGATGCAATACCAACACCTGAAACGGTACCAGCTAGGAAAACATCAATAATACAACCATCAAAATTTACACCGAATGTAAGCTAGTTTTCTTTTTTCAATATAAATGTTAACTACAACAACAACAACAACAATAAAAAAACGAAATAGAAAAACGAGATATGATATTATTAAGTTTACTGTGTAGATATTGTAGTTATTAACGGTCTTTTAAATTAATTTACGAGATACTTATAGTAGTAATTTATTGTAATTTTTGTTCTCTCCAAAGTATTGATCTTTAGTAAACTTAAATGTCTTATTATTATTTTAACCCTTTCATCCCTGTTTTATTGGAGAATTTTTGTATAAATTTTTTTTTGCTTATTGTATAACTTTTCAAAATCAGACCCGAGCCAAAATTGTTTATTAAATAAAATTGCACTTTGCATATTGGTGTTTTATGTAAAAAATTATTAAAAAAAACTTTCCCTTATCAGTGCTAAAACGACAAAAACAAATTGGACCCAAATTACTAATGCTTTCATTCCAGTTATGGGTAAAATCTTTACTGGATCACCTTGTACATAGTTCCCTTGTCCTATAATATAAGATAATTTTGACCGAATGTTGGCTGTTCTATTTGGTGGACTAACATTTTCAATTTTGTGCCTCTAGATTTATGATTATTGCCCGCTAATACTTGCACAGCTTTCATACATTTTTCCTCTTTTAGTTTAACTATTTCTTGACCTGTTCTGTTTTCATTTTCATTTGTTGGCAGGTTAAATGTCGGAGTATGTCCGAAGGATGTGTGGAATACAAAAAAAAGCACCGCTAAAATCCATGTTTTCCACTTATTTTTCAATATCAATTCCAATTTGTTTAATCAGAAAGTGATAATATATTATATAGATCTTCCATTTTAAATGTAGATAAGTGTTGGAACCGTTAATTACAAGACATTGTAAAGTTTTGTGTTTTTTTTCTTTTTCAAGTAATCTAATAAGAAAAACCAAATATTTAGTAATTAATACGAAACCTTGACCTTGTAAAGATTATCAATTATTCAGATCTAATTATCAGAATCAATATAGATATTATTTAAGTAAATAGAATTAACCGTCCCCCGAATTGTTCCGTTATCGTACTCCCCCAAAATAGACAATTTAATTGGTATTTATATAACATCATCCAATTTAAGAAATTTTGGAGCCATGTGTCTTGTTTTTATTTAAAAAACATTCAATAATTTATAGTGGAAGAGATGTCACATGACAATAATCAATCGAATCTTTAAATAATTCACCCCCTGTGTTTCTCTGTCTCAATAAAATATTTACATTTATTCGAAAGACATTGACTGAATTAAAATGAAAATAAGTCGAGTTTTTTGTGTTGAAATTTTTTTATTAAAAATCGATGCCAATCAAGACGGGTCGGGATGAAATATTCAACCCTTATCCGAAAATACCACCGATAGGTGCTAGTAGTTTTAAATCGTCAAGTTTCACTAAAGATAACGAATCTAATAAAAATCGTAAACAAGTCGAAATAACAACAAAAACTAGGTAAATATAAACGTTTTTTTGATTATTTCTTGTGTAGTTTTATCAGATTTTTGTAGGAAATTGCCAATTATTCCATCGAACCGTATTACAACACAAATTCCACATCCACAGTTAGAAAGACGTAATACATATGTGGTTCTTGAACCGGTTGTACTCAAAAACAAACATAAAAAAAATGAATAATTCAATTAATTTAGTTCTATTGAAATTATACAAAATTTCAAGGAGTAAATTACGGAAAAAATACAAATAGTGTTGTTGTAGTTTTGTCATACAAAAACAATTCTAATAAATCTGACTTAATTGTCGTTTAATTTCAAATGCTATAATACCGAGTGCTGTACCAACATTTAAACTTTCTAAATCATTATTTAACGGTATATTAAGTCGTATACCATCATTTTTCAATGCTAATTTATAAGACTCTTCACTGATACCTAATGTTTCACCGCCAATTATTAAAACAACATTTTTATAATTACGAAAATCAACTCCATAATACGGAATTAACGGTAAATTATTTACAAGATCTTCTAATGGATTTTCACTATTATTATTATTATTATCCTCTGAAATTCCGGAAATAATTCGATTATCAGCAATGAAAATTTTCGTACTATCGTCAAGTTGTTGTTCTAATTCATCGCCCCAATTGATGTTTTTATGGATTTGTAATTTAAAATGTGCCCCCATTGAACTTCTCAAAACTTTCGTCTGCCATAAATTCACACACCCTACAAAAACCGTTAAAACATTAATAAATAATAAAAGGCGCCAATATAATTCACCTCTAGTTAGGATGACTTTATTACAGCCAACACCAGCACATATCCGTAAGATTGCACCCAAATTGCCAGGTTCACGTATATTATCACAGATTATTGTGAATGGTAATGATTGTGGTGGTTGAAAATTTGAAATATCTGGACTTTTGAAGACACCTACATTATTAAAAAATTAATTGTGTGACTTTTTGTTGTTAGAAAAATAATAAATTTTACCCATTATTCCAGGAGTTGTTGTTAAATCTGACCATAATTGCATTTCACGATATGGCATTTTATATAGATGTGCACCAATTTTCGGTAAATACGGTTTAAGATCTTCGATGTCATTTTTACGACTAAATAAAATGTATTTTAATTGACAATTCGAGATGAGAGCATCTTTGATTAAACGTTTACCTTCTAAAAGGATCAAATCGTTTTGTTCTTTCTCTTTTTTCGATTTGATTTGTGTCAAAATCTGTCTGCAAAAAGACAAAAATTAATAGATTTTTTCGACTATACCCAGGTATGTGAGGGGCCGAAGCTTATGTTTTCTTTAGGCATCCTGAAGCTGAGTTATAGAGACGTACACAAAACATGCTTACGCTTCAGGGGCCCCTTTTTTGGCAACAATCTCCTTACCCAATTCGTGGATCATTATCTTTCATTTTCTCAAAAACCAGATTCCCATCTTGATCAATGATTGTTTCTAACATATCAGTCTTATTGATAGATATTTTGGTTTTCTGATTAGTTGCTACCAAAGGCTTTTGTTGTTTTATTTTAAATTTAATCGTTTCTGATTTGAGGTTATGATCATTAGATTTTTGATTATTATTCTCATATGATTGTGACCAATTTATTTTCGACAATCCATATTTATTAATTAATGACCCTTGTTCGTTTTCTGAACGATTAGAGCCTTTAATTTCGGTTTTTTTCTCATATTTCTCTTCAATCTCCACATATTCCTCCGGTGTATAAACACGAACTGGTTTACGATGCGTCCAACGGGGATAATAACGGACTTGTTGCCCGAAATTTGATTGTTTTTTAAGAAGATTTAACGAAATTCTAACGATATTTGTCATATTTTCATAAAAATTTACACAAAATTAATTTAAAAACTCATGCCACAACATTGAGGTTAAGTCGTGTTTGACGTTTGTGGTTAAAATCACAACACATCTATCTCTAGTTATTTGTATATGAAAGATAAAGATAACAATTGGTCGTTTCTCGAACAACATCCATTTTGCGCGGATAATTCAAATTTTTTCCTGAAATTAAAAACTTGTCAGTGTCACTGCTATTATTATGGCTTTCGGTGTACTTAAATTAAGTAAAAACCAAAGAAAACTGCTCAGTTTTATATTTATTCTATTAAATATTCTCCAAATAATCGCCGGTATTATAATGATAATTATATCGATTTATATTTATTCGAGTGTATCACCGATGCTGTATTCAGAACGTGCAGAAGTCAATTTTGTTTTTGTAATTGTTGGATTTTTTGGCGTAAATTTGATGTTAATTTATACTTTCGGCCTTAGGATTTGTTGGAAATGTTTAAATCAAGCTTATAAGTAAGTTAAATTGTCTGTTTTATCTCAAAAATCAGTTTGGAAGATTTTAGAAAAAGTACTGGAAACTTGGTATTTTTCTGGATTTGTGGAACATTTTACATAAACGGTGCTCTTATCATAACAGCCGGAAATAGTCGGAAAGTTTATAAGCATATAATTCGATCCATTAAACATGCTTTCCATATCGGTATGCAGAATTATTTGAACGATACAGCATGGAAGATGACCATTGATCATTTACAATACAATTTAAAATGTTGCGGTATCAAATCGTATAAAGAATGGCACGAAATTTCATGGTTGAATCATTATCATTTAGATCAAAGTTCAGAATTGGTCAATCAGTAATTTAATCAAATTTTCAATTAATTATTATTACTTGGAATTACTGGATAATTTGCAGATTACGTGTAAAGAATACTTGGAATGTACCAGTAACTCCATTTAGTTGTTGTCGTTTAAATTTTCCCATGCAATGTCTTCATGATCCAATTCAACAAATCCGTTTAACCCATGTGTGGGTTGAACAACCATCACTAATTGAAGAATCATTAAACATTATCGGATGTTTAGATCAAATCAAAACACCAATTTATGCATCGATTGTTGCATTCATTCTACTTGCAGTTTTTACTTGCATCATACAGGTCTTTATGGCAGAAAAATCAATTATTTATTTAAACTATGTTCGGTTCTTGTGATAAAAATAGATTTTGGTCTTTTTCGTGATACGGATCCTGTACACATCATGTCGTAATGCTGAAATTCTGGATGATCGTAATGGAATAGCACCCGGTTGGATTTTTGGTCGTGGTGATTTTGGGATTAATCGTGGCAAGACATTATTGCAAATTATGGGGGTAATTTTATGTTTCAAATCAATCGATTATTACTAAAAATTTGGTAAAAATCTATTAGGGTGATGAGTATATCCGGAAACGACAAGAACCACACGAATTCGATACAAGTGAAACGAATCTGTTGACTGCATCGCCACTTGACGAAATTCAAGAAGACGAGTAGTAATACTTATATTTTAAAGTTACATAAATAAGGGAAAAAATGTAACATTTCTGGGCGATTATGGTGAAGAATAATAATAAACGAAAATTGAGTTATATAAGGTTTATTTTGGAAAAATTTTGTAATGTGCTCCACATTCTTATACTTTTATCGGGATTATCGGAAATGCATTTAAATTACTGATAACAAAAAACTGAATAACATTCGAGATTGAAAAATATAAAAGAAGTAAAAAGAACATTTCTAAAAGTATGAAAAAAAAAACAACAAAGACACAAATTACTGAATAATACTATTTATCTAAAGATACTATATTACATATTATTATTTTTTAAAATTTTCGTATTTTTTTTAAATGTAAATCAATCATATGGAGCACAACAGATAGTTATTACAATCTACGAGATTAATATTAATATTTATAGTAATTTCAGTTTTCCATTACTTACATTATAGAAACCTGTGCACAAAAAAGAAATCTCGCTCTTCTTTATCCTCAACCTAGAGCTGTAATAAATGTATCAATTTTTGTGTTTTTTTTTAATAATTGACCAAAAAAAACCTACCTGCAATACCAGCAATTGCTTCAGATGCTGAATGTTTCACATCAACATCATTATCAATGTTGAGTTTATCAAGAACAGGTTTAACTTGTGGTTGTATAGCAGCTTGATCCAATTGCGGTGCGATTTTTTGTAGAGTTTTTGCCACATTAAAACGTACATTAGCAACTTTATCATTTGCCATACTTAATACAGTCGGTAATAATAAACGTGTTGTTATATCACTACCACATGCTTCAGCTAATACATTTATACAGAATAAACATGTCATTCTATATAAATAATTCTGATCACGTGACATTGCTAACACTTTTGGTATAATTGTTGTTTCAGCCCATTCAGCACCAAATTGATCAACTAATTTACGTAAATTTAATGTTGCCGCTTCACGAATAGCAAATACATGATCCATTAACCATGTCATACATAATGCATTCAATTTTTCATCGAAAAATTCCCGACCCAATTGACCAGCTAATAATGGCATATATTCAATAATTGCTGAACGTACACGCCATTTTGAATCTTCAGCTAATTCAACAATTGCCGGTAATAATGATTGTGATAATTGTTGTATACCAATAACTTCATTAACACAATCCAAATTTGATATTATATTCAATCGTACTTCAGGACATTCATCTTTTAATTGTGTTAAAAATAATGGTAATAAATGTTCAATTGTATTATGTCTACCCAATATTGGACTTAAACCCATTATAACTGATGCTAATGCTGATTTAACATGTTGATTTGGATCAGCTACTAATTCTTTTACACATGGCAATATATTATTCATTATAATACTCTCTTGATGAGTTTTATCTAAATTTTGACAAAAATCTTTTACTTTATTGGCAGCTGCTGCACGCACCTCAGCTTCTGTATCTTTTAATAAACTTTGAAAGGCTGGTACTAAATCAGTTCGTGTTATATCCGGACCGACAGCTTTTTGTAAATCAGTAAATTTATCAGCCACCATATAACGAACTCGCCACGAAGTATCACCTAATATCATAAATATTGTAAATGATAATTAAAAAAAAAACGAGAAAAATGAAATCTTACCGGTACAATTTCGAACTGTTGGCATTACAAACATTTCAATATCCTCTTGGGGGAACAATGAAGCAAAACTGACGCAAGCTTCAACCGCCAACAATCGTACAGAATCCTGAAAATTGATAATTTTTGTGATTCTAGGGGCTCGAAAAAACCCTAGATTAGTAGAATTACCTGTTCATCTTGTGTTAAATTCAAAAACATTGGTATTAAATCAGATTTCAAGTATTCCAATTCGACAACTTGTGCCAATTCACCCAGTTTTGTGGCAGCTGCTCGTCTAACCATCGGTGTATCATCTTGACACAAAGCACGAAAATGTGACCGTAAATCAGCTTTAATTGGTGCAGATACACGAGGATAACACACCTATATCAAAAAAAATTAATAATAAAATTTTTATAAATATTTATCAGAATCGTACCGAAAATAAACCACAAGCTGATGTCCTTGATGTAAACCAATCACCAGCTGATAATCTCTGTACTAACGGTACAAAATGATTCTCTAAATCGGATGGTGTATGTTGTTGGGCAACAATACGTAATGAATCAACAGCTTTATCACGTACAACAGTTTCTTCAACAGTTGCTAGACTTTCCAATGGTGGTAATAAACAATATGCATATTCTGGACCACCAACTAATGGTATAAAATTACCCAATTGTTCAGCTAATGCTAATAATACCTCATCTTCATCATATATAGTTTCTGTTAGAAATGGTATTAATTCAGATCTTGTCCTTTCCACGCCCAATGCCAAAGCAATTGTTGATAATTTCTTAATTGAATTGAGACGTAACTGGAAATCAACACAAATTGGTGTAAATGATTAAGATTCATCAATATCTTCAAATAATATTGATAATTATTTGTGTAAATAATAGGGGGCGAAGGAAAAAATGACGGAAAATCGTCTAAAACTGAACAATTATGATGTCATCAACAAAACAAGCAACCTTGTTTTAGTTGGTTGGTTGGAATTTCCCTATTAATTTACCAATTTGCCTATAAATTATCAACAAAAAACCGTTAAATTTAATGCGTCCGGTTATCATTAGATTTTGGTAAAATACCAACCTGTACGTCTTCATTTTTGAGTTCATCTATAAGTACAGCGATCGGATACAAAGAATCATCGCCTGCGGAATCGCTGGCTGCCATTGTAGACCCAAGTCCGGTGGTGGAAAACGCCGCCGATACCGTCGTCTTTGTTAATTTATTTGATGCACTTTATTGCAACACACTTTTTTCAATAAAAAAACAATAGAAATTTCGATTAAATCGAATGCAACTGCAACGATTTGGTTGCAAAAACAATAAGAAAAACTTACAAATTTTTATTTTTTTCTGATTCGTTGTCAAACGCCACACTTACACACACGTCTTTTTGTGATTTTTTCGGCACTAGTTTGTGTACAGTGACTGAAGAGGGCGGTAGTGTGGCGCATCGGCGATTACAGCGCCACTGCCCGCCAAATTTAAATTCTCCACTAGCTTCAAGATAAATTCTATTAATTTGTTTTTTTATTATTATTTTTTTCTTAACTAAATTACACACAAATTTTATCTTATCTATGTAATTGCGACATATATGATTCATGTATTAAATCATTTTTACACAGTCTTACACAAAAACAGAATTTATTATTCGAAAAATACATACATTAAACTCGTTAACATGCAAAAATGAAATAAAAAAATTCTTAAGATAGAATACAGGATCAGAAAAGTGTTTCTAAATTATTATCAATTTAACCAATTTGAGTAGATAATGGCAAATACATAAATAAAGTCTTCAAGAGGAGTACAATCGGACTTGGACAAGACAACGAATCCTTTCAAAATCCACTTAACTTAGCAACTTCTAGTATTGCAGTGAAAATTAATTGCTTTATAAATGCCCCTTCTAAACGTTTAATCCGGATATTATAATATTCGTATCCAGGGGTGGATCGTAACCGGTGCAGATCCAGGACCTGCAGAAATATGTATTCTGTACCGAGACTTCATCATCAATAGTACAGTTACGGGCACATAAAAGAGAACGTCTCTTGGCTAAGAAATACTAGTATTTTCGTTCGTCTAAGTCAGGCTTTTTATCTCTTTAGACTAGGAACGTGGAGAGATAGAATATCTTTCCTACCAGATTAGCCAGATTCTGGTCTGTGAAGCTTAAGTTGTCTTGTGGAGACCACTCTCGGCAGCCCGATTTACACAGGTCTACAAAAAGCGTTCTCTTTTATGTGCACGTAACTGTACCTATATTTGTATAGTTTCTGATAGGGCGTCCAAACTGTTTTCAGTTCCAGTTCTCTAAAAAAAAACAATCCACCCCTGTTTGTCTCTTCTAGAATTTCTACACATATTTTATATATAATCATGTTTCTATATAACGAACTTTCTTCGTCATCTATAAAGGACTCGCTATATAAAAGTCCGATTGTATCTCTGAAATAAATTTCCAGTAACTTTAGAAACACTTCACGTACAATCGTATCAGAAGACTATAGTAATGATAAATAGAATGTCTTTTTTCATGCCAAAAAAAAATTACGATACATTAATCTCACAATCAGCCATAATTGTATTAATAACCGGAATTTGATAAGCTGCCTCTTCTTGTATAACTTGAACTTGTATCTGTTGTTCATCAAATTGTTGAATATGTTCGAATTCATCTTTATGATGCCGTTTATGTTTCTTTAAACTACTTGAATCATAGAAACCTTTTGCACATACATTACATACATATGGTGTTTCACCTGTATGTGTACGTACATGTACAGTTAAATTACCTTTTAATGCAAAACATTTACCACAATATGAACATTGATATGGACGTTCACCACTATGTGTCCTTAAATGATATGTTAAATGTGCTAATTGTGTAAATGCTTTTGTACAATAATTACAACTATATGGTCTTTGTCCGGTATGTGTTAATGTATGTGAATTAAAACTACTAATATGTGCAAATGATTTTTTACATATAAGACATGTATATGGTTTTTCACCGGTATGTATTTTTAAATGTGATTGTAATGCTGATCTTCGTACGAAACTTTTACCACAATCACTACACAAAAATGTCTTCTCACCATGTGTTACTTGATGGGCTTTTAATAAAGTCTTTGTTCTATAACGACGTTGACATATTTCGCAAACATATTTACGATATTCATTATTAGTAATTTCATTATTTGTTATCACTGATTCACCATCGTTCACACCTTCTTTTAATGTATGTTTCTCTAAATGTACATTAAATGGTGCTGCACGTTTAAAGCCACGTCCACAGAAATGGCATGTAAACTTAATAATTGCTTCACCTTTACGTCTATTCTCATTATTCTCACGTCGCAAATTGGGATTATTTTCATAATCATGTGTTCTTTCATGTACTTTTAACGATGTTGATTGAATGAAACCTTTACCACATTTACTACATACATGTGGACGTTCCCCAGTATGTGTCATACGATGTCGTTTTAAATTACCACCAAAACTAAATGTCTGCAAACAAAATTCACACTTATATGGTTTCTCTTTTGTATGAGATCTCATATGTTGTTGTAATTTACTATATCTTGCAAAGATTTTACTACAAAAATCACATCTATGTGCTCTCACCTAAAAAAAAAAACAATTTCAATTAACAATAAATATATATTCGAAAATATTAATAATTTTACTAGATCGGTATGTTTAGATTCCATTTTATGTTGTTCGAATTCCATTCGACTTGCAAACTGTCTACAACAACGTCTACATTGATTTTTGGCAAAAACTCGTCTTTTAAATGTGCTCCGTTTCTTTATTCTATTTTGAATTTCTTCTGTATTATCAATGATATGATCTAATTGATTATTTTCATCATCATCACCAACTATATTTGGACTTATTGGTATGTTATATGAATGATCATCTAATTCATGCCATTGTTTTACACCATCATCATCAGTTTGTATATCTTGTATTAATAATCGTAGAACTGTATCATTATCTTGACAACGTTTTTTGAAATTATAAAAACGATATAATTCATTAATACATGACGAACAAATGTTTGGTGGTAATGGGTCATCTGCGTCCACCTGAAACCCCCAAAACATGTATTATTGGTTGCCTACATCAAACATTAAATTACACAATTTCTTACTCATAAAGTGTATAATTAATAATTATCGACTAAATTTGTTATACTTGCCTGTAATAAGACACTATTACTGAGTAAATCTTTTGCACTCAATTCACCAATAAATGTTTCTGTAATTGGACAAAGATTCGTTTCACTCAAACATGTACGACAAATTTTATCAAAATCATCCATTGTTATTGTTGTTACAGATTTATCTGTTAATTCAAGAGTCATTTTGTCAATTTTTCTATGAATTTTCGAACTTTTTTCCAATATAATACAATTTGAGGTTATGTTCTGAGAAAATCTTCAAATCCTCACTAACCAAATTTTATGTATTCAGTATCAAATCCCACAATAATTTTAGATGAATTCTATAGTTTGGGTCACATTTTTATAACAAATTTGGCCAAAAAACTAGATTTTCTGGAGATTTATGTGAGAAATTGGCAATTATCAAACTAACAGGCTGATACCAGAAAATTGAACTGATGGTGAATTTTATGTTCAAAATGTGATTTTCACAAATAGAACTTTCCGTTAATTGATAAATAAACGAAAAAATTAATAATAAACTTTATAAAAACTATTTTTAAAGATTGTCACCAAATTGTCACTAAATATTTGATTGGAAAAAACCAAAATCCCTAGTATTTTCGTGAACAATTGAAACATTTGACAGCCATTTAGGGAATTTGTAAATATTATGTTGGTCACCATTTGTTTATAAATTAAAGCGCCAAAATTACGATTTCAAAAAAAATCCTAATACTTTTTATTCAAATATGATCTAATTAACATTATAAAAAAATATGGCATAATAACAGTATTAGATTATGTAAAATTATATATAAAATAGTCTCACTATTACACTTGCACATCACTTATAATCTGTGATTGTCGTTTTTTCGGTGCTCGTCGTAAATTACCCAAAATATTTAAAATTTCTGATACAGCTTTTGTTGTTTCACGTTCTTTTTTATTCTCATTTTTTGCTTTTTTCAATGTAAATTTACCTTCTTTAATTGCATTAATAATATCATCATTAACTGGATTAATTCCTGTATTCTTTTTATTATTATTGTTATCGTTTGTTTCTTGAACACCAATAGTATCAGCTAATTCTAGAACATTAATACGAGATCTACGTTTAATACGTAATGGTACAACGGGTGGTTGTTCATTTGATGGTGGTAGTGGCGGTGGTGGTAGTAATGGGGGTGGTGGTGGCGGTGGTGTTTTTAAAGCAATCTCAGCTTTTTCAGCACGTTCTAATGCTGTTTGTAGTTCACATTCAACTAATTTCAAACGTTCTTCAAGTAACTCAACTTGTGAATTGTTCTCTAATTGCTCGAATTTATCCTAGAATTAATTAAATTAATTAATAGAAAAAATAATAATTTTTGGTTGTTGTGTGTGGATAATTACTTGAAGCGAAGCCAATTCTTCTTCGTGTTTGGTTCGTTCTTCTTCAATGGCACGTTTAAGTTGTTCAATTTCTTGAAATAGAATCAATTCTTGGTCATTGTCTTCATTTAAACCTTGTAAAAGTAGTGTACTTTGATGGGCTAAAATGTTGCGTTCTTTCTTGTAACTGTCGGCCTCTTTTCTGAAATTTTCACAAAGCACAGATGTTTATTTATAGAAGGATTTTATAAATATTTGCGGTTGCAGTTTCCTGTTAGTTTGATGCTAAAATTTTTATCTTCATCAAACAATTTAATTATTATTTACAATTAACTAACAAGAGAATCGTGACTTCGTTGTTTAATAAAAATACAGTAGAGCGTTGATTATCCGGAGCAATCAAAGTTTCAAGACAGGTATCTATCCCAATACTACCATTCAAATGATTCCCGATAATCAATACTTTACTGTACTGTATTTCAATTTAAGATGAACTTTCTTATTGGAAACTTGTCAGTCAGCTTTCACTTATTTATTAACTTTTTCTTTATCTCATTACCGATTGATCCTCTTTACGGCTACTATTTTTTTGTTAATTTTGTGCTCTTATTTTGGAAAGTATTTGTTTTTCTACCTTTCACACAACATACATACATACATCAGTACACACCTACCTTAGACTAACAACACTATTCCTTTGATCTTCTTCCAATTTCTCCAATTCTTGTAATTGTTTTTTCATCATTGCTGATACGCGTAGAATCTGTTCATGTTCCTTTCTTAAATCATTCAATTCACGCTCTAATTTTTCATTTTTCTCTTTCTCTACTTCCAGGTCCTATAATTTAATTTAATGAAATAGAAAAAAAATACAATTTTGTAATTCAATTATTATTACTTCAGCTAATTTGATATTTTGTTCGGTTGTTTGGAATTCGACTTGTTTCAATGAATCAACTTCGGTTTGTAATTCTGCCACTTCTTGACTTAATTGTTTGATTGTTTTATTTAAATTTTCAATATCTGAATCGGCACCGGTTTCGCCGGCATCGACACCCTCATCAACTGTATCCCGGTCCATTAAAAGCATCGTTTTACGTTTCAATTCTTTATTCTCTTTATACCAATGGGAGGCATCTTTCAGAGCTCTAAAATTCACATTTTTCCTCAATTAATTCTAGCAAATTTACGACCAGTTTCATCAACGCCGGATTTAAACTTTAAGCTGGGTTGAACTGTTGCACCAACGTCTCTCAATTAAAGTATGTCGAATTGCTTGAGTCTAATTCATGCAATGCGAATAATTAATGTCAAGTTGGTGAAACCGGCCGTTAATTTTCATCGTTATTAATAATTACTTTGTCATAGCTCCAGTTTCGGTTTCATATTGATTTTTCAACATTTCGTACTCTTTATAGAGATTTTTCGAGGCTGATGTTAATTTTGTGAATTCTTCATTTTTTTCAAATAATTCCGTTTCTAATTGTTCATTTTTAACAAGTAAATCTATATGTTTTTTATTTAGTTCATTGTACTTTCGTATACCTAAAAAATTGATTGTAATTAGGGTAGAATAATTTATTTATTGATTAGTAAACGGAAAACAGAACAGAAATGGAATAATAAATAATAAAAGATTTGCATTTGTTTAATTGTTGTTGTTATTCAAAAAGGAAGTTGTATGTTGTATTATCACATTTTTTTCTAAATGTTAATGACCCCTTTTTATTCAGTTTCACATACAATAATGCGACAAAACCGTTGGAGATTTATCTTGTCTCGTACAAATGTCTCCAATAACACAAATCTATATTTATTCCTATAATTAACCCTAATTAATTTGGGAGTGTAGTATTTTAAGATGTAAATAACAAAAATAACGAGGGAAAAACCAAGAGTGAAATTCAAAAATGTACCTAAATCCGTTAGAATTAGATAATTATCGGGTGTTACATAATAGACATGAGATAAATCGTTAGAAAATATTGATAATAATATATGTTTCTGTAGTACCATATGGTAGGATTTTTATTATATTTATTGATGGTAATTTTTTGCAAATTAAATTTCATGAGAATACCATGATGGGAACATAGTTAGTAGACGATTAGAAGAATTTTGATACAGTGGCGTACCTACTATTATATTAAATACATGTATGTAGGATAACCTTTAATGGTGCCAAATTTATCATATGGTGCCATTTAATCAAGTCCGGCCTTGTATTTGTAAAAGTTCAACAAATAAAGAAAAGAATATAATCATCTATATGACCCCTAAATATCTACATATGTAAAATTTCGTAGTTCCAGCGGAACCCATTTTTGTGAAAACGTACCAGTTCCGTATACAACAGTGACCCTGTACCTATCAAATAATCAGGAAACGGAAGCAATAATTACACGTAAAAAAATTGATTGATACAAAGGCAATACAGGATCTCTATGGGTCAGTTTCATAATCAACTTTAAAGTTACTTTAATTTGTAAGGTCACACGATAAGTCCAGAGTGTGTGAAAAAGGCGTAGACCGGATTAGGGACATTTTTATAAACTTTCGGGCGAAACTATAAACTTACTTACAAGTTAAAGTTGAGTTAAAGTTGATTATGAAACTGGCATTAAGACTCCTAATATCTTGACGGAGCTCAAGGGCTCACAACAATTGTACACAAACTGGACTACAAGCAATAATAAAAGAACCATAATGTAATTTGAAGAACTGATCACTGAACCATCAATTGCGTGAACAAATTAGTAGTCGTAGCACCGTAGAGCAGTGTTTCTCAATGGGTGCCCTACGGTACAGTTTACACTATTAGTGTTCCACGTAACTAGAAATATGCTCCACTGATCTCAAAAGGTTGAGAAACTCTGCAGTAGAGTGCCAGTTATCCGGAAAAGCTCATTTTTCTACAAACTAAAGGTAATTACCTGTCTGAATACATATTCAATCGTCCGATTGCCCGGAAAATATGTCTTTTAGACAAATTTCAGTTCTTTGGTGCAAATTCATGAGTTTCTGAAGTTACGCCACTGATTTTGAGTGGGCAGCAATATTTGAATAGATTATTATTTCCGGTTTTAAGTTGTTTTTTTTTTGTGGTCGTCTTGCTAACGAACGATTCATCAGACGTCTGCTATTCAAATTTTTTTCGTTCATCGAAGACAATCAATAATAATTTATAGCAAAATCAATCGTTTAAATTATCTACGAATCAATTCTATAATAAACGACCTACTTAAAGCTATGTTTCTGTATTCACAAGAGCACAGTTCTTGAGTTCTTGATGAATACTCTAATTTAAAATTATATTATTAACGAAAAAAAAAATTAGATAGATACAGCTAGGAAAGCCCCGACAATAGAACAGGTGTCCTAATTTACCTAGAAAAAAAGCCAAACTCTTCTAAATCACTAACCAAAAAACCGATTCAACTATTCAACTAGATCTTTTGCCTAATTAAGCTTAATTTTCGACGCTATATCAAGCCAATCAACTTTCGTTTATTTATACATTCCATATTTGGTTGAAATTAACGGTGTCAAGGCATATTATTATAAACTATCTATCTTGTATGGAAGTAAAAACGGCAATAAGTAAAAAATATGTATTACTTACTCTTTTCTTTTTCAATCAATATTGCTTTACGTCTCTGTTCAGCTTCTTCATATTTCTGTTTCCATCGATGCACCTCAGGATTATTCACAGGAATTTTTGATAATGGTGAAGATTGTTGTGATTGTGATTGTGGATTAGAAACTGTACGATTAATTGATGGTTTTCTTAATGGTATATTTGAATTAATTTTATTATTATTATTATTACTATTAGTACAAGGTGGTATTGTAACACGATTACTAGCCACGGTATTCATGACGAATTTATCCTGGAAAAATTAAAATTCACACACTGTTAAACAACCAAAATTACATTAGAAGGGTTTAAAAATACACTCGTCATTGATTTTAAGTGTAGGTATATAGTTGGATTAATTTTAGAACAGGATATTGACATCAGGATCTATTAGTTTTTCGTATAACTAACGGCACGATTTGAAGGGATCGTGCTTATATCTTTAATAAGACTGATGGAGCACGTTTATGGGAAAACACACCACTTGCATTCAAAACAGCTATCTTCCGTATTTCTGTTTTTGTCTTTAAAATTTTCAGGAAAACTACGCCTGGAAATCCACAAAACTAACGTCACTAATTTCCTGTTAAGATATCTCTCGAAAGTATGATCCCCAAAATGTGATAAGATAAGGAGGTGTTTTTGTTGATACTGTTGTATAATTATAGATCCTTTACCAAAAAAAAGGTTCAAAATCTTTGAAAATTCGGAAAATTAACAGTTTGGAAAAGACATTTTAAGGACATCCTGTAATAAAAATCAATTGACGACAGTAAAATAATTGATTATTAATAAGTGACTTGTTCTCCATTATTGTTTATTAAAATAAAAGAATTAAAATTAAACTTTGGCCTTCCTGCCAGTCGTTAACAATAAAACCTTGCAATAAAATTAATTATTCATGATCAAATAAATAAACAATTAAAACTCTTACTCATGTTTTAATTTTAATTTTGATTAAAAAAAGGCTAGGAAAATTCATCTTTTTTCAAAAAAATTTTCGGGACTTACCGCCAGACAGGTAGGTACCAGAATCACTAGACTTGATCACTATACATATATTGACATGTAAACAAAAGAAGGTGTGTGTGGTGAAAGTAGAATAGTAAATGTGTGTCCTTTTACCGGCAATAGTAGCAACCAGAACAGCAATAGCAGGAGCAATCGTGTAGCAAACATAAACACATGACACAATCGTCGTTGCAGGTTCTTCTTCGTGAATTAAACTTTATTACCTATATGTATAGTTAACTGGGTGCGTTGTGCACCAGTATACAGTCGCGACTTAACTTAAGTCAGTTATAAAACTGACAAATCTAAAGATATCTCCTCGTCTCTGTATTCTTTTCCTCCACATACATATATACATATAATTTTTTTTTCAGTATTATTCTCTATATACTTTATGTGGGGAATTATGGAGGGAGTGACTCATACATAATATAAAACATACACATATGTACAATAAGTATAATATAATATTAAAGATAAAGGAATAAATAAGTCTTACTCATACATTGTTTTGCTTAAATCAAGTTTAGATAAAACAAATTTAAGGTACACTGTGATATTTAAATAAAATTACGAACAAAGAAAGATGAGGAAAATATCGTCAAAATAAATAAATAAATATCAACATTATATAATATAATTCTAGTTTTCTAAAATTGGGCCATAGTGTAGGCTGCACTTAATCATTCAATTAATTTGAGTAGGCTTTTAATACGATCTATTATAACTTAAGGAACGAAATAAGTTCTATAAAATCATATTAAAAATATGTTGTTGAAACGCAAGTTCTTTCAATTTTTGTTCCTTTTAATGAGATTTTTATAAATTATTATTACTATGGTACGCCTTGTATGAAAAATCTCATACGTCTTTTATGGGCACCTAAGGCCCAATTATTGGCAGTCCTCACAATGATTTTTTCATAATTGCAACTTAAAAAAGCTTCATTTTTAAACTGATAACTTGTAAAGCTACATTATAAGTCCATAGTTCCGCCCGAACATCTATACATGCTTGTTTATCTGGAAACATGCCTTATCTACTCTATCCCTTTTTCAAATGGACTGAAATTATAACGTGACCTTACAAGTTAAAGTTACTTTCAAGTTAATTATGGAAACTGGCCAAATGTCTAGCGGGAGATATTCAGCAGAGGATCAATTATCCGGAACAATTAATGGGAAGCTTCTTTCGGGTAACAAATTGTGACGTTAATTTTTGATCGAATATTTGGATAATTTGTCCAATTTCTACTGTTAATAAGTACAGGTAGAAGGAAAATCGTT
>JAZBHA010001070.1:0-31582 GCA_037464855.1 Iselma pallidipennis | reverse complement strand
TGGTGCTGGTGGTACCCTCTAGATGTTAGAAGTATAAGCGCACTATGGTTCAAGTCCATAATATCTGGTAGGAAAAATTGCGTCATTTTCTACCATTTAAGTAGGGGGTGCACGAGGTCCATTGGAGAAATGACGTCATTTTCCACCAAGCTCGGTTGCCAGATTGGGCGATTTATAGCCGACAGGGTTAAGGATAATACGTTTCGGGACCAAAAATTTCGATTTCCTCCTAGGGGATATGGACGATTATAAAATAACTGTTCGTTAATACGTGAAGTTTGATTGAACTCATTAATGTTACTACTCTCTGTCCCTCTCCCAGACTAAATTGGTCTCGGAAAAGTCTCCTGCATTCCCTGTCCAATTCGACACTTTAAATATAGTATTACTCTATATTTATTTTGCAGCTTTCATGTTCTTGCATTTAGTAGACTTATGCCAATCCAGATCTTTTGAAATATAATTTGGAAAATCAAAGTGGAATGCTAATTTTCAAAATTTACAACGCAACAAAGTTATTGTTCGTGTCGGCTACTTTGGGCGACATTTAACTGATCAGTTCTCCTACAGAAATCTGGCAACCCTGGCCAAAATAATGGTGGGGGGAATCAGGATCGTCTTTGCCGGCTTTTAAAGCCTGTATTTGTTTTGTTTTTTGTTTATTTATATGCTTGGTAACCTATAAACACGTGCTAAGTTGTGCTCGATAATTTATTCATCCTTAATTGTTTATAAACAATCAAGAATAATAACAATAATGAAAAGGGTAACAATTTCTTTATTTAATAATTGTTCCATACTATATGTTTGTAACGTCAAATAACAATAGAAAACCGGAAAAAATCTTAAAATAGTAACAATTACAGTAATTAGATTAAAGAGTTTACTTATAAATATACCATAGGCCATAGGTCATGGGTGGTAGCAATGACGCGTTATACCAGAACTCCAAGATTTTTTTTTTTTTTGTTACCATACTCACGTGATAATGGGGTATTTGCCGATAATACCAATGTTAAGGTGGCCCCTTAAAGTTAAAGTTTAAATTGCCCAAAGCCCCCGAGATCTAAAAATAACGTGACGCTGATGGTTATATTAATATAGTATCTTAAACAACAAGTTTTATAAGGTATAATTTTGTTGTACAGAGGCTGTTTTAATACAGATTTCCGTTGCATAATGACTTCATTATAAACGCAAGACAAAAAGAAGTAACTTTATTCAACAATTTTATTTTTATATCTTGCTTTAGGTTGATAATTGGGTGACTGGAAAACAGTCTCGAAAGAATCAAGGACCATCCGTAGGACAACATTTAACAACATCTTCTGGTCATTTGAATATGAATGGAATAGTATCAATGAATCAGTCTATCAAAAATAATGCCACAACAACAACAACACCAATAACAAATGGCATTGACAACAACAACAAGATAACACCTAACTATAATGGGAAACAACATGAAAAAATGTAAGAATTTATTTAAACAGATAAACCGAAAAAATGAGACTCTGAATGACAAAACCATCACTTCTCTGATAATGAATGGATTAAGCTTTTAATAAGGCTACCTCAAATGTCAGGCTGTATCTTACATTTGAGGTAGATCCCTCAACCTTCTGATGGTCTCAAGGAGCTCATATATCAGAGTAGATCTGATCATTGTTCAGAGCCTTCAGTGCAACTGTAATCATATGATTACTATTATAATTATATTTCTCAGGGTGCAGACTACAAATTCTCTTGGTATAAACTATTGGACTTGTCAACAGTGTTCATTTAAATACAATGAACTCGAAAATTTGATGTGTAATTTTTGTAGCAGTCAACAATTGGAACAAACAGAAACAAATCATAAACCACCACACGAACAACAAAAATCTAAATCTAAAAAGAAAAAATCTCAAAACAAACAATACAATGGTGGTATAAAAACAGATGTTGATGAAACAATTAGTGTAAAATGGCAATGTGTATTTTGTACGTTTATCAATACAACAACACAATCTGTCTGTGATATGTGCCAAAATGTACGTAAAGATCCGCCTGAATGTAAACAACTAGCACACCAAACTCAACATAGAGCTAAAAAAGATAAATCTGACCACAGACGACGTAATGAAGAGATCAAAATGGCTTGTGAAAAACTAAATGGTTGTTATGTAAATTTAAAAACAGATTTCGATGAAAATCGTCCAATTAATCCAACAACAACAACAACAACTAGAACAGAATGGGAATGTATATTTTGTCAATTTATAAATACACAAACTCAATCTGTCTGTAATATGTGCCAAAGGATGCGTGAAAATATGCCACCCTCTCAACAATTAGAATCATTACGTTTAACACAAGAAGAACTAGTTAATAAACAATGGCTATATATTGTACGTTATTGTAAATCAAAGAAACAAGGCTATATTGATAATACATTTCCACCAGCACCAAAAAGTCTCTATTATAATTTAGACGATAAAAATGATTTGCATACAATTAAATGGAGACGTTTCCGTGATATTGTTGCTAATAATGATGATGATGATTGTTATGATAATTATGATGGAAATTTACGTTGGAGTGTATTCAGAAATCCACAACCATCCGATATTGTACAAGGTATTTTAGGTGATTGTTGGTTATTGAGTGCTTTAGCTGTATTAGCTGAACGTGAAGATCTATTACATTCGATATTATTAGCTAGTAATTATTGTCAACAAGGTGTTTATCAAGTACGTTTATGTAAAGACGGTAATTGGGTAACTGTCTTGGTTGATGATTATTTACCGTGCGATAAGAGAGGACATTTATTGTATTCAAAAGTAATTAGTATTTTGTAGAGGAGCCCTCAAGCCCTATATTGTATTGTATCCTTTATTATTTCTTAGGCTAAACGTAAACAGTTATGGGTGCCAATAATTGAGAAGGCCGTTGCTAAAATCTATGGTTGTTATGAAGCTTTAAATGCCGGCTTTCCCATTGATGGTTTAACATTATTAACTGGTGCACCATGTGAATCAATTCAATTACAACCAACATCATTCTATTGTGCTGATAATGATGATGAATTAAATATTGATCTAATATGGTTACAATTATTATCATTTAAAGAACGTTATTATTTAATGAGTGCTTCATGTGGTGGTAATAAAGATATTACTGAAATCGAATATAATGATATTGGATTACGTCCATATCATGCATATTCAATATTAGATGTACGTGAATTGCAAAATGAACGTTTATTGAAATTACGTAATCCATGGGGTCATATTACATGGAATGGTGATTGGTCATATAATTCAACAAAATGGACATTTGAATTAAAAGAAGAATTAATACCAAATAGTGAAAATAATGATGGTACATTCTGGATATCATTTACAGATATTTTAAAATATTTTGATTCAATTGATGTATGTAAAACGAAATTATTTCGACGAGATGATGTAACACATTTAGAAGGAGTTCTACCACCATTATCAACACAACAATATCAATCATATATATTA
This sequence comes from Iselma pallidipennis, assembly GCA_037464855.1. Taxonomy (NCBI): domain Eukaryota; kingdom Metazoa; phylum Arthropoda; class Insecta; order Coleoptera; family Meloidae; genus Iselma; species Iselma pallidipennis. Next base: position 28,070 of record JAZBHA010001070.1, on the reverse strand, counting down.
TTAACGATTTTAGAACCGATAGAAGTTGATTTTACTCTATTTCAAGTAATTATAAACCACAAAATATTAACTATAACATTATTTTTATTATTTATTTATAGGAAAGTCAACGAGAATTAGAAGAATCATATCGTTCTCAATTAGATCTATGTATTGTTTTATTTAAAACATATAATGGGTCGACAATTAGTCAAGTAATTCAATATAGTAAACGAAAAGTACGTGATTTCGTTGATTATAGTCAACTATTAGAACCTGGTCAATATATTGTTGTACCATTAGCTTTCAATCATTGGCATACCAATTCCGAAGATGTGGCGTCTTATCCAAGGTGCTTTTATTATTATTATTATTATTATCATTTGATAATGCGTCTACATTGAGTCGAACTCACGATTCGTGACTTATCACGAATTGCAAGTCAATTAAGTTTGGGATTTACTTGACTTACCTACACTCAGCACTAGCCCAACGTACAACTCCTATAGACCAAGGGTGGCGAGCTTGTTTGTTGTTGAGATCGACTTTCGCATAAAAAGTTCAAACCCCAGTAATAATAATAGCTGTTTCCCACGGCCTCGCCCGCGTGGAATTCAGGATAATAAGGCCCTCACACTTGTTACTCAGGCCGAAGGGTGTTGGCAGTAGCGGTGGTATTTACAGGCGAGCGATTGACGTGCCAGGACAACCGTAATAGCTTGACTCTTACCTAATATGAGAGCGCACATAACTCAGAGGTCTATATCTCGACTTCTACTGAATTGATTCAGATAAAATGAAGTGCAGATCACTTCTGGAAGTCTGTACTTTACGAGTGTCCAGTTTCCTTGAAAACGAATTAGCCATTTCAATGCCAACTTTTCTCAAACGAACCAACAAACAAACAGGCAAAACTTGTGAAATTCGTTTCGGTATCGCTGTCACTATTCGGCACATTTAGCGTTAATAGTCGGCTCAACGTAGATAGACATCAAGCTACGACCTACGTTCTTCAAACATTTCTTATCGTTAGTCTATTCGTCTTAACATAGATAGACATCAAGCTACGACCTACGTTTTTCAAACATCGTTTATTGTTAGTCTGTTCGGCTCAACGTAGATAGTGATCAAGCTACGACCTACGTTATTCAAACATTGCTTATTGTTAGTTTGTTAGGCTCAACGTAGATAGTCATCAAGCTACGACCTACGCTCTTCAAACATTGCTTATTCTATTCGAAGGAATAACTAAATTTGTTTCCTTTTCCTAATATTATTTTTCTATTGTGTTTCAGATTTGTTTTAAATATTCATAGTTCAAAGAGATTACTAACTGAACAATTACAACCACCCAATTATATATTAGCTGATATTATAATTGCATTAACATTAACATATGGTCAACGATCTGAACGATATAAAGGTACAACTGTATATTTCTTAACAAAGAATTGGTCTGGTTTGGTTATCTTGGTGGAAAATCATTATAAAGATAAATGGATACATATGAAATGTGATTGTCAAGAAAGTAATAATGTAGTTTCAACACGTAATGCATTAATAACTACTGATAGTATACCACCATTTACACGTCAAATTATCATGATGTTAACACATTTTAATGATAATGCAAATTTTTCGATACAATATTATCTAACACAACGTTTATCTCATACAGAATGTTTAGATGATTGGAGTCCAGCATGTGCTACATCGTGTCATAGTCCGGAATTGGATTATCGAACCATCGGTTTACATGCACCACGTGTGTTTTAATTATTTTTACGTTTGTTTAGAAATTACAAGAGAAAGCAGTGATTTCTTTTAATATTGTTTATTTAATATTCTGGAATTAATTTTTTTGTTTAATTATATTATTATATTGGAATTATCTTAGCTTGTTATTAGAAAATTTAGAGATCTTCCCTCATTATCTTTAAACCATTGGATAAACAGCCCATGTAGCAATACCACAATGATTCTGTTTATCTTTAGCTAATTTGAAATAACCATTTTCACCCCAACCAGTACCATATGTATTTTTACACAACCAATATTTCTCACCAGTTTTCTTATCAGTACCATAACCAACAATCAATATAGCATGATTTAAATTATCTATTTGATTACCACATTGTGGTTCATAATAGATACCAGATTTATAACTTTGGAATGTATCATGACTGGCATCAATTGATGCTGATATTGGACCAATATTTGCAACAGCCGCTTCTAGGGCTTTTTCATCGCCTTCCGGGATTCTAGCACAACCTAAATGGTTTTTTTTTAATATTATCACTATTATCTTTAGTATAATCATCATTATTACCGGTAGTTTTGCCTTGAGCTGCATCCGGCTGGAATTTACATTCTTCCTTCTTTGCTTTATAAGGATAACTATTATCGACATTTAATCCATTACTTTTCTCAACATAATCAATAGAAATATCTGTATAGCCACCATTACAACCATCATTATCATATGGTGCTTCACTGGAACAATCTAAGATATTTTGTGGACTTAGATCGGGTAATTTTCCAGTTTTTTTGAAGATTTGCGCCTCTAAAGCTCCAGCCTACACATCAGAGAAACAAAAAATGAAAACACTCAACTCATATTACAGTTTAAGTGGAAAAACTTACAGCACTGAATGCATAACAGGAAGCACATTGTCCTTGATGTTTAACAGGACCAATAGCACCTTTTTCCCGCCAATCAATATGATCAGGTATACCGTCTTTGGGTGGTTGGACAGGTACAGCTTTTGGTTGTGCCAACTTCTTACCACTACGTGTTTTACCAAAACCATTAAATAATTTATTGAATTCCTCACTAGCTAAATCGATAAATTCATTTATACCCAATTCGAATGTTTTCAAGCCTTTTTTAAATTGTTCATTAAATCCATTGATTTTTTCTAGATTGTCTTTAAAGATTCCTTTACGTAATTGCGCAATTTGTGGATTGTCGTAGACTTTTTTGTATTGCGACTAGTAAACCAATGGAATTTATTACTTTATTAGGAAAAATTTATGTAAAAAATGATAGAAATCTTACTTGAAATGAATTAAACGATGCGTCTAGAGCTTTTTGTAATGGTGAGGTAACTTTTGATGCTGTTTGAGTAACAGTACCAACTCCTGGAAGTTTACCGAAAAGTTGACCATTTGTGACGATGGTAGTACCGTTTATGGTGATGATGGTCAGTCCCAACAGAATCGGTATCAAATTCATTTTCTTCAAAACAGTTTCTTGATATTGTTACTAAGTAGTTAATGTTGATATGATATTGAGAGTATTTGAGACTAAAACAGCTAGATGAGAATAGAAGATTATTTATATGTTTAGAATGAAGAATACTTGTTGGCCTTCCTTTTTGATTACTTTTCAAGTTGATTTTATTCCTTCTAGAGGGGATTCTGAGGTAATCAAATATTAATAAATTCATTTAAATTAGAAATATTTTCTATAAAATTCGATAAATAAATAATTAATTAATAATAAATTATTGCTTAAAAAAAGTCAAATATCTGTATAAACAAGAAACTAGTTTAATGACAATTTAGCTTTCGAATCCGAACAAAAAAAAACAAACAAGATTCAGGGCCAGGAGGGTTTTCAAATTTTTTTAATTTAATTTATGGTCTTTTAGTTTAACTGGATATTTCTAGATGGGCTGAATTTATATTGTAATGGGCCATGTTCATCCATTTCCATCAAACGGTTCTGGTTTCCAACCATTTGAATTGATAGGGTGCTTATATTTCTAACGTATAGAGGGTACTACCTGTTTTGAGCATTGTCAACGTATTCCTAATAATGCTCAAAACAAGTAGTCCCCTCTCTACGCTAGAGGTATAAGCACCCGATCAATTAAAATGGTTCAAAACCAGAATTGGTTGGTGGAAAAAGTGGCCCATTAAAGTGTGTCTAGACGAGGAAAATTTTCTTTTCCAACTCTTTCTTCCCTCTCTAGAAATAAAGAAGTAAGAAGTAAGAAGTCCAAGCTAAGTAGGACCAAGTCGGCGCACTTTTGGATACAATTGAATACTTTCACCAAACAAACGGTTGATTTGTTTGTTTCGGCTACAGTAGGGCGGGAAAAATGTGTAAATACGGGTCTAATATTAGCAGAAAAGGGCACGTTACTGTCACCTTCAAGTTCTGCGGACACGAACCTTCACTTTTATTACAAGTCGCGCACTCCCGTTCGAAGCTCTTCTTAGCTTGGATGAATACTGTATTCGCTTCCTCTAAAAATAACTATGAAGCATTTTTGTTTTTTTCAGAAAGAGAGTGAATAAGTTAAGAAATATCCAGGGCCGGAATGGCTCACCTTGGCCCCAGGGGAATTTATAAGGAGGAAAGACATTTCTTCAGTTAAGTTAAGAAAAATACCTTAAGAGATTATCGATGGCCCCTGAAACGCCATTTGGCCCCCAAAAACCCATTGACCGCGGGGGAAATCCCCCCTGTTCAGTCCGGCCCTGGAAATATCTCACCTTGTAGCCACGTGTTAGTAAAAAACAAATCGGATTGCATTTCGGATTTTAGACGGTCGGTTTTTCATGGTCTTTTGGCCATTTTTCGTGGTTTTCAGCCATTTATCATAGTTTTTCGGCGGGGGACCCAGCAAAGGACGACAATTTTAATTTACAATCTCAAATAGATGCCCAGACAAAGGAGATTATCTGCCAAAAGTAGGTAGTTTTTAGAAAAGACACAGGTAAGATTGTAAATTAAAATTGTCTATTATGTTACTTTTCCAGTAGACAAACTCTTTAATGGGTCCTACCACAAAGTAATTTGACTTATCAAGCTAACATTCACAAAAACTCTACGTGTACTATAAAGATTATTAGATAAACAAGAAATAAAGCAAAATTTGAAGAGGATTCCATATAATGGCAAGGAAAAACTGTTCTAAATGCTAAAAAAATTTGTTGAACTTACAGAGAAATTTTATTTTTCGCAAAAATTATAGAAAACAATAAACAAATAACGAAAAAAAACACTATATTGAAGTTTAATGATGATTACAAAACAATGAAACAAGTAATTACAATAATTGCAATTTTATCGTTCTTCTAATTGTTTGTCTCTAGCTACAACAGCATCGTCGAACTTTACCATATAAGTTGTACCTTTGTGCCAATGGGCAGTAACCTTCGCTGTCTGAAATAAATAAAAACAATAAATTATTATAAAAAATAACGTGGAAATTGTGTATAATTTTTGTGTTTTTTTGAAGAAAAGCCTTGAGTTGTTTTCTTAATTACAGTTTAAAACTGTTGTAAAGTGAGAATATCCGGTCATTACTTGGAAACAATCCGATCTTTATAAAACATAAAATTCTTACTAACAATAAGTAGAAATTTTACATATTAGTATGTAAACAAATAGCCTTGATGTTAGTTAATTAATTAAGCAATATAATATACGTACAAAACCAGTTCCAGTTAATACAGCTTCAACAATACCAGCAATAAAAACAGCACAATTCAAACTACTCTTATCTCTTGGTATTGATATGAAACGATTAACTAATGGTTCTTTCTCCATTAAATAATACGTATTCTCATCATCATTTGAATGCTCCAATTTATCAGCTTCCCGACCAAATAGAGCTTTCCATAATGTTGATTTAACGAACAACAATATATTTAATAGTTTTATTTCACGTTTACCATTACGTTCTCGTAAGAAATACAAATCGATCAATTTTACACCAACACGGCGGCCCAAATCGTGTAATCTACAATAATAATGGTAAAAAATCAATCAAATTGGTTTATTTTTCTTGAAAAAATCAATAAATACCGATTTTGTAACTCAGGTACTGTATGTGATTTATTTTGGCAATATTGTACAACTTCAGAGAACAACAATGCAAAACAACTCAATGAAACTTCACCTTTGCCTCGACTTAACGGTTTATCTAAAATACTTGTCTTATTTCGGCCAGTTAAACTCATTTTTTTTGGAATTATTATCACCAAAATCCAAAAATTATCAATTAGAGGTTATGTTTATCGATTTATAACCTAAATATTGAGATTTGACATTGGTATTTTTGTTAACGCGGTTGGTACACCTGTTTCCGTATCTCCATAGATGATAGTAATTTTTTGTTTGATCGGTTGTTAGAAAAAATCACTAGATAATTGTCACATTTTTGAATAAAACGTAAATTGTTGTTGTTGATTAATTTTTGTTGGAGGGAAAATATTCGTTTTTCCAGGTAAATAAAAAATATTGTGCAATAATATTGTTTTACTTAATGCAATTTAATTGTAGAAAATGTCTATGAATCGTTTTATGCATCCTAGAAATATTTACAAAAATCCACCGAATTTCAAACAATTAGCAATCGAATTTCCAGAATTTTGTAAATTTTGTACAACCGATGTAACCGGAAAAGTTACAATTGATTTTAAGAATTTAGAAGCATTACGTTGTTTAACATGTACATTATTGAAGAAAGATTTCAATATTAACCTACAAATACCATTGAATAAATTAATACCAACAGTACCATTAAGATTAAACTATATATTATGGATTGAAGACTTGGTAACATTAATAGAACACAAAGATAACGATAAGGATATCAAAGGTATTGATATAGGTGCAGGTGCATCATGTATCTACCCATTATTGATAGCTAGAAAGAATGGTTGGTTTATGGTCGGTTCAGAAATCGATCCAGAAAGTCTACAATGTGCTCAAGATAATATTCAACGAAATTCTCTTGAAAATCTAATAAAACTAGTTGAAATCAAACGAAATACACTATTAGAGGAGATTTTTGAATTGTATCCAGATACGAATTTCAATTTTTGTATGTGTAATCCACCGTTTTTTGGCGTACCAGAGGAAGTACATCCGTTTTTTAAAGCACGAACGAAAAACCGTTCCCATCCAAAGAATGCATTCTGTGCATCTACCAACGAAGTCATATCAAACGGTGGTGAAATTCAATATGTAACGAAATTAATTAATGAAAGTCACAAATATTCGGAACGAGTTGATATTTTTACAACAATGATCGGACATAAATCGAGTTTAGCGAAATTGAAACAACTATTACGTGATGTAAATGTTGTTAGTTTTAAACAAACTGAGTTCTGTCAAGGCAATACAACTCGTTGGGGTCTAGCTTGGACTTTCAAAGATATTGATTTAAGAAAAATACCAGAAACTTTAATTAATAAGAAACAACAACAACAACAACAGAAACCATTCGTTTATCAAATACCAAAACATGATAACATTCCATATAAATTGAATGTTATCAATGATAGATTGATAACAATCTTTAAAGATTTACAGATTCATTATCAATTTATTAAACATATAAAAAATTATATTGAATGGATGATTATTGCATATTCGAATACATGGTCACATCAGAGACGTAAACGTCGTGAAAAATTACGTTTAAATACAAGTTCCGAATCAAGTACTAGTAATAATAGTAATGATAGTAATAATAAAAGTGATAATACGACGAGAAATTGTAATGAAATCAGTAATACTTGTGAGAAATTAGCCGAAATGACATGTGAAAATAAACAGAAGAAACGTTCATTGGAGGAAGATAATGAAGATGGTCATAATGATAACAACGATGATAATGATAATGGGTATTATAATGTGAAGAAATTACGAATTAGTTTAGATGAATTTGATTCGAATAAGATTTTTTTGAAAGCTAAAATTTCGATTATATGTGATGATGATCATGATTGTATTGGTCTTGAATTGGATTTTTTGGAAGGACACGGTACAAAAGATGCTCTACATCAAATTTTACAGTATATTAAGAATAATCTGTATAAAACGGAATAATTATTGATTGATTTTTGGGATTTCTTGTACATATGATTGAGACGACATAGTTGAGTTTGAGTTTGTTTGAAAGAAGGATTATTGTTATGTTAGTCGGTTTAAGTATAAGGATTACTGTTTTTTTGCTTTTTTTCCGCTGAATTCCTTGTTTTTTTTTTATTATTATTGAATTTACCAAATCATTTTTTGATAATGGTGATAAAATCGTGAATTGTTGAAGACTCCTATACTGTTTTGTTTGTGGGAGGATGAAATCTGTAATAAAAATGAATATTTTTCCTACTTTTTATTGTTATTTTTTTCGTTCAATAATCCTGATTCCCTTTTCCAATTATACAAATTGGATTTGATTAGTAAAGCTTGTTAACAAATTAATAAGTATCGAAATCATCGTATCCTAAACTTTCATAAAGAGCTTTCCATTGTGGATAACTTTCATTTCTTGGATTTGTTTTCATTGTCAAATTTTCATCAATATCTAAGTACAAGAGCTCACCATTTCCACCGGAATTAGCTGTTGCCCACGTGAGATTTTGTAATAAATCGGATGGTTCCGGTGTCGGGTTTCTGTAAAATACAATTATTGTTATTCACTTTTCTATATAAAGAGCCTAAAAAATTATTTACAAAGTTTTCACGAAATCCGTCCACAATTTCACCAAACGATAATGTGTAACAACATCACTTTCAGGAAAAATTGTCAAATTTGAATTATCATAATCATCGCTCTTTGAATGCCATAGATATCTAAGTTCTTCACTATGGGAAACTTTATCGGCACCTTCAAATTCTACAGGAACACCTCCCATTTCACCATCATAATTGAAACGATAGAAATAAACATCGGTATATTGGGATATAAGTTCAACTTTACGTATTATGCCTCGAATAAACATATTATCAGTCGTAAACTGAAATAAAACAAAAATTGAGAAGCTGTTTTGCTTAAAATTTTCATTGAAATTTACTTTAATTCCAGCTCCAAGATTTTCCGATAGTTTTCCATCTGTATAGATTTTTCTAATAGCTTCACCAAGCTGTGTACGATTTTCTTGATCTTCAATTCGTATATCTACAGGTACGATAGTGTCTAGGTTTTCATCATAGTTTTCTAAAACTGATTGAAATTTATCTGGATCTATAAAAAAATTAATCGTATAGTATTTAATTAATATAAAGTCTAAAAAAGCTAAACCTTCTAATACTACATAAATAGCTTCTTCAGAATTAAAACCAACCATTATTGGAACTTTAACGAAATTTCCATCCCGAAAATCTTCATACATTTTCGTTGTAATAAAAGCATCCCGATGTTCCACTTCGATTACAGGACCAAATACAGGCCAAACATCAGCTAATTCCTGAAAATTCACCAGCAATAAGAAACAATTGAATAATCAAACAAAAATGAATCAACCAGTGTCAGGAGTTGTGCAGCAGCTTGGTCAAGTTCTTTTCCTGATAAGCCCAATAGAAATTCACGTAATAATGTGGAATTATCACTATCATTGAATGTTTCATTCAAAAAACCTGCTAATTTGAAAGCGATTTCTCTTGAACGTCTTTGATATGCCCATATGTTTATTGCTGATCCACTTTCACAAATCGCGCCACGATATAAACCCTCAGATTGACGATGTAATAATTGCAAAGATACAGATCCTGAACCGGCACTTTGTCCAAAGATTGTGATTTTTTCACGATCACCACCAAAATATTCAATATTATTATAGACCCATTGCATGGCAAGAAATTGATCTTTCAAGCCGTAATTTCCAGTAATTACTTCATCTAAAGTTGATATAAATCCTGAAATTTTTGCCATTTTTGATACAATTGTTACTTACGATTGATAGCACTTACCAAAAGCACTAACTCTATAGTTAATTGTTACTACTATTACCTCTTCATCTATTAAAAACTCAGGACCATATAAATTGTCCAAAGTATGTCCGAGAACAAATGCTCCACCATAAATCCATAACATTACGGGTAATGATTCAGTTATGTTATCAGAGGGTAACTAATAATAATTATTACCAGTTAACCAACTAACATAAAGTTAATTGTATTATAATTTTCATTACCTGAGGAGTATAAACGTTAAGATATAAACAGTCCTCCGTTTCCATATCATTGTCTTCGACCAGCTGATAACACATGATATCAATTTTTGTTGCATCCAGGGTACCATTCCAGTTTTCTACAGGTTGTGGGGGCTATAAAACTATCTTTACGAAAACTCCAAAAATATGTAAAAAGGCAACGTACCTGAAACCTTAATGGACCAACTGGTGGAGCTGCAAATGGAATCTTCTGAAACGAATAGTATGACTTATTGGTGGTAGTTAATGCTTCACGTCCCATAATGAGTCCATTTGGTATTTGTAAAGTGACATTGTCTGCAAACTTATTGATTTTCAAAATTATTAAAGTGCGAAATTTAAAAACGAGACAATTATTACGACAAAATTGTTGTTGATTAGGAAAACAAGAACTACAGAAAACCTGAATATTGGCATTTTTGCTTCGACAGAAAATGAAGAAGTGGGCTTGAACGTCTATATATTACATTTTTTGTAATCTATTTGAGAAACTGATAACATCTAAAGTAGAATCCAAGTCACAAGTGTGGACATGTCCATAAAAACAACAATTCCGTATTTTTGAGTACAAAACTATACAACTTATCAGGAAATCATAAACATTTCCCTTATCTGCTTTGATCTATTTTAGAAAAATAAAAGATACACATGAATCTGCTTTTTTTGAAGTGGTTTATTATTAAGTTTTATTAAAAAATCAGTAAGTATCGAAATCATCGTATCCTAAACTTTCATAAAGATCTTTCCATTGTGGATAACTTTCATTCCTTGGATTTGTTTTCATTTCCAAATTTTCATCAATATCTAGATATAAGAAATCACCATTTCCACCGGAATTAACTGTTGCCCATGTGAGATTTTGTAATAAATCGGATGGTTCTGGTGTTGGATTTCTGTAAAAACCCATACTTTTGTGGTCAAAGTTTAACAAAAATATGTATGAATATTTACAGTGTTTTAGCGAAATTCGTCCATAATTTCAGCAAACGATAATGTGTTGAAATATCGGCTTCAGGGAATTGATTTAAATCCGAATTATCAAAATTGGGATCCTGTTGGCTGCCATGCATATGAAATAAATATGGGACCTCTTCAAAGTGAGCAACCTTATCCGCTCCTATATTAGAAATAATTTGTTCTTGTATGTATTTGCTATAAATAATAGTCAATCGAAAATGTATTACCAGCTACTTCAAAAGAAAAATTTCCTATTTGTCCATCATAATTAAAACGATAGAAATAAACATCGGTATATTGAGAGACAAGTTCAGCTTTACGTATTATGCCTCGAATAAACATATTATCTGTCGTAAACTGAAATAAAACAAAAATTAGGAAGCTGTTTTGTTAAAATTTGCATTGGAATTTACTCGAATTCCAGCTCCAAGATTTTCCGATAGTTTTCCATCTGTATAGATTTTCCTAATAGCTTCACCAAGCTGTGTACGATTTTCTTGATCTTCAATTCGCATATCTACCGGTACAATAGTGTCTAAGTTTTCGTCATAATTTTCTAAAATTGATTGGAATGTATCTGGATATATAAAAAAAATTAATCGTACAGTATTTAATTAATATAAAGGATAGAGTAGGTAAACCTTTTAATGCTACATAAATAGCTTCTTCAGAATTAAATCCAACAATTACTGGAACTTGAACGAAATTTCCATCGCGAAAATCTTCATACATTTTCGTTGTAATAAAAGCATCTTCATGTTCGACTTCAATTACAGGACCAAATACCGGCCAAACTGCAGCTAATTCCTGAAAATTCACCAGCAATAAAAAACAATTAAATAACGAGACAAAAATTAATAAACCAGTGTCATCAGTTGCGGAGCCAGTTGATCAAGCTCTCTCCCCGATAAGCCCAATAGAAATTCACGTAACAATGTGGAATTATCACTATCATTGAATGTTTCATTCAAGAAACTCGCTAATTTAAAAGCGATTTCTCTTGAACGTCTTTGATATGACCATATGTTTAGCGCAGTACCACTTTCACAAATTGCGCCACGAAATAAACCCTCAGACTGACGATGTAATAATTGCAAAGATACAGATCCTGAACCGGCACTTTGTCCAAAGATTGTGATTTTTTCACGATCACCACCAAAATATTCAATATTATTATACACCCATTGTATGGCAAGAAATTGATCTTTCAAGCCAAAATTTCCAGTAATTACTTCATCTAAAGTCGATATAAATCCTAAAATTTTTGCCATTTTTGATAGGTACTAAGTTTGTCTATGATTGATCGAAATTACCAAAAGCACCAAGTCTATAGTTAATCGTTACCACTATTACGTCTTCATCTATTAGAAACTCAGGACCATATAAATTGTCCAAAGTGTGTCCGAGAGCAAATCCTCCACCATAGATCCATAACATCACAGGTAATGGTTCAGTTATGTTATCGGAAGGTAACTATTATATTAATCAGTATTATCAGTTACCCACTTAATTCATTTCATTATAATATTTTTATTACCTGAGGAGTATAAACGTTAAGATACAAACAGTCCTCCGTTTCCATATCATTGTCTTGGTTCATTTGATAACACATAATGTCAATTTTCGTTGCATCCAGGGTACCATTCCAGTTTTTTACAGGTTGTGGTGACTATAAGACTATCTTTAAGAAAATCCCAAAGACGTGTAAAAATAAAACGTACCTGAAACCTTAATGGACCAACTGGTGGAACTGCAAATGGAATTTTCTGAAACGAATAGTATGATTTATCTGTAAAAGTCCATGCTTCACGTCCCAAAATTAGTCCATTCGGTATTTGTAAAGTGACATTGTCTGCAAACTGATCGATTTTCAAAATTATTAAAAGGTGAAATTTAAGAACGAGACAATTATTACGACAAAATTGCTGTTGATTAGGAAAACAAGAACTACGGAAAACCTGAATAGTGGCATTTTTGTTTAAAGAGAAAATAAAGAAGTGGACTTGAACGTCTATTTATTACATATTTTGTAATCTATTTGAAAAACCGATAACATCCAAAGTATTATTTGGAGTTGGTATCAAATCAAGATTTGATCTTTTCATCTTCTACGCTTAACTCCTATTGTTTACTCATTACGTGACTTCACTTGCTAGGAAGGATCTTATCAAAATTCTTTAGTAACGGATATCTAAAGTGCTACGATATGATACGATTTTCCTATCAGGTCTTGGACCTGATTTTAATAATTGATCCTTCTTTGTATCTGATGAAGATGAACAACAAGAATCATGATTTTCCAATATTTGATAGAATCCAAGTCAGCAGTGTGAACACAAAAACAATAATTTCGTATTTTTGAATACAAAACTATACAACTTATCAGGAAATCATCAAAATTTCCCTTATCTTCTTTGATACATTTTAGAAAAACAAAAGATACACATGAATCTGCTTTTTTTTTAAGTGGTTTATTAATAAGTTTCATTAACAAATCAATAAGTATCAAAATCATCGTATCCTAAACTTTCATAAATGGCCTTCCATTGTGGGTAACTTTCATTTCTTGGATTTGTTTTCATTTCCAAATTTTCATCAATATCTAAGTACAAGAAACTACCATTTTCAGCGGAATTAACTGTTGCCCATGTGAGATTTTGTAATAAATCGGATGGTTCCGGTGTCGGGTTTCTGTAAATTATAATTTTTGTTGTTTACTTCTGTAAATAAAAAACTTGAAAAATATTTTACAAGGTTTTCGCGAAATTGGTCCACAATTTCAGCAAACGATAATGTGTAACAATATCACTTTGAGGGAATATTGTCAAATTTGAATTATCATAATTATTGTCGTTTATATGCCATAGATATCTAACTTCTTCACCATGGGAAACTCTATCAGCACCTTCAAATTCTATAGAATTATCACCCATTTGACCATCATAATTGAAACGATAGAAATAAACATCGGTATATTTTGATATAAGTTCGGCTTTACGTATTATGCCTCGAATAAACATATTATCACTGATAAACTGGAATGAAATGAAAATCAAGAAACTGTTTTGCTTAAAATTTTCATTGAAATTTACTCTAGTTCCAGCTCCTAGATTTTCCGATAGTTTTCCATCTGTATAGATTTTCCTGATAGTTGCACCAAGTTGTGTACGGTTTTCTTGATCTTCAATTCGAATATCTACAGGTACGATAGTGTCTAAGTTTTTGTCATAATTTTCTAAATTTGATTGCAGTTTATCAGGATCTATAAAAAAAATTGATCGTATAGTACTTAATTATTATTTGTAAAGGATAAAGAAAGTGAACCTAATGATGCTATGGAAAAAGCTTCCTCTGAAGCAAATCCAACAATTGTTGGCACTTTAATGAAATTTCCATCCCGAAAATCTTCATACATTTTCGTTGTAATAAAAGCTTCCTCATGTTCTATTTCGATTACAGGACCAAATACAGGCCAATTATCAGCTAATTCCTGAAAATTCACCAGCAATAAGAAACAATTAAATAATCGAAGATCAATGAATCAACCAGTGTCAGGAGTTGTGCAGCAGCTTGATCAAGTTCTCTCCCCGATAAGCCCAATAGAAATTCACGTAATAATGTGGAATTATCACTATCATTGAATGTTTCATTCAAGAAACCTGCTAATTTGAAAGCGATTTCTCTTGCACGTCTTTGATAGGCCCATAGATTTATTGCTGATCCACTTTCACAAATCGCGCCACGAAATAAACCCTCAGACTGACGATGTAATAATTGCAAAGATACAGATCCTGAACCGGCACTTTGTCCAAAAATTGTAATTTTTTCACGATCACCACCAAAATGTTCAATATTATTATACACCCATTGTATAGCAAGTAATTGATCTTTCAAGCCATAATTACCAGTAATTACTTCATCTAAAGTAGATATAAATCCTGAAATTTTTGACATTTTTAATACAATTTTTATTTACGATTGATAGAAATTACCGAAAACACTAACTCTATAGTTAATTGTTACAACAATTACGTCTTCATCTATTAAAAACTGAGGACCATATAAATTGTCCAAAGTGTGTCCGAGAGCAAATCCTCCACCATAGATCCATAACATTACAGGTAATGATTCAGTTATGTTATCGGATGGTATCTATTAATCATTATTACCAGTTAACCACCTAAATTAATTTTATTATAAGTAATTTTTATTACCTGAGGAGTATAAACGTTAAGATACAAACAGTCCTCCGTTTCTATATCATTGTCTTGGTTTATTTGATAACACATAATATCAATTTTTGTTGCATCCAGGGTACCATTCCAGTTTTTTACAGGTTGTGGTGACTATAAAACTATCTCAAAATAAAAACCTAAAATAATGTAGAAATAAAACGTACCTGAAACCTTAATGAACCAACTGGTGGAGCTGCAAATGGAATCTTCTGAAACGAATAGTATGTCTTATTTGTAGTAGTTAATGCTTCACGTCCCAAAATTAGTCCATTTGGTATTTGTAGAGTGACATTGTCTGCAAACTTATTGATTTTCAAAATTATAAAGTGTCACATTCATGAATGAAACAATTATTACGACAAAATTGTTGTTGATCAGGAAAACAAGGACTACGGAAAACCTGAATAGTGGCATTTTTGTTTCGAGAGAAAATAAAGAAGTCGGTTTCAATGTCTATTTATTATATCTCTCTTAATTTGAGAAACTGATGATGTCTAAAGTATTATTTTGATTTGGTATCTATTCAAGATTTGATCTTTTTATCTTCTACGCTTAACTCTTATTGCTGATTCATTGCCTGACCTCACTTGGTAGGAAGTATCTTATTAAAACTTTGAGGTAATAATCTATTGTTACGCAATCCGACGTCATTGTTTAATAACAATAACGGATTCCTAAAGTGCTGCGATGTGATACGCTTTTCTTATCGAGTCTTGGAGCTGATTTTAGGGATTGCTCCTTCTTTGTCCACATCTGCTGAAGACGAACAACAAGAGTGATGACTTTTCGCTCCAATATTCAATAAAATCCAAGTCGCAAGTATGCATATACCCGTAAAAGCAATAATTTCGAATTTTTCAATACAAAACTATACAAGTTATCAGGCAATCATCCAAATTTCTCTTATCTGGTTTGATATATTTTAGAAAAATAAAAGATACACATGAATCAGCTTTTTTTTGAAGTGGTTTATTATTGAGTTTTGTTAAAAAATCAGTAAGTATCAAAATCATCATATCCTAAACCTTCATAAAGAGCTTTCCATTGTGGGTAACTTTCATTTCTTGGATTTGTTTTCATTGTCAAATTTTCATCAATATCTAAATACAAGAGCTCACCATTTCCACCGGAATTAGCTGTTGCCCATGTGAGATTTTGCAATAAATCGGATGGTTCCGGTGTCGGATTTCTGTAAAATACAATTATTGTTGTTCACTTTTCGAAATTAAAAGCTTTAGCAAAATATTTACAAAGTTTTCACGAAATCCGTCCACAATTTCACCAAACGATAATGTGTAACAACATCACTTTCAGGAAAAATTGTTAAATTTGAATTATCATAATCATCGCTCTTTGAATGCCATAGATATCTAAGTTCTTCACTATGGGAAACTTTATCGGCACCTTCAAATTTTACAGGAACACCTCCCATTTCACCATCATAATTGAAACGATAGAAATAAACATCGGTATATTGGGATATAAGTTCAACTTTACGTATTATGCCTCGAATAAATATATTATCACTCATGAACTACAATAAAACAAAAATTAAGAAGTAGTTTTGCTTAAAATTTTCATTGAAATTTACTCTAATCCCGATTCCGAGAATGTCTGATAGTTTTCCATCTGTATAGATTTTCCTAATCGTTGCACCAAGTTGTGTACGATTTTCTTTATCTTCAATTCGCATATCTACCGGTACGATAGTGTCCAAGTTTGCATCATAATTTTCTAAATTTGTTTGAAATTGATTCGAATCTATAAAAAAATTAATCGTACAGTGTTTAATTAATATAACAGATAAAGAATATAAACCTTCTAATACTAGGAAAATCGCTTCCTCCGAAGAAAAACCAACAATTGTTGGCACTTTAATGAAATTTCCATCCCGAAAATCTTCATACATTTTCGTTGTAATGAAAGCATCTTCATGTTCCACTTCGATTACAGGACCAAAAACAGGCCAAACATCAGCTAATTCCTAAAAATCCACCAGTAATAAAAAACATTTACATAACCAACAAAAAGAGAACAACCAGTGTCAGGAGTTTTGCAGCAGCTTGATCAAGTTCTCTTTCTGATAAGCCCAATAGAAATTCACGTAATAATGTAGAGTTATCACTATCATTGAATGTTTCATTCAAGAATCCTGCTAATTTGAAAGCAACTTCCCTTGAACGTCTTTGATAGGCCCATATATCTATGGCTGATCCACTTTCACAAATCGCACCACGATATAAGCCCTCAGCTTGGCGATGTAATAATTGCAAAGATATAGATGTTGAACCGGCACTTTGACCAACTATTGTAATTTTCTCTTGATCACCACCAAAATATTTAATATTATCATAAACCCATCGTATAGCAAGTAGTTGATCCTTTAGGCCGTAATTACCAGGAATTTCTTCATCTAAAGTTGATAAGAAGCCTAGAATTTTTCATATTATCAGTTCAACTCTTATTATATGTCGATAAAAATTACCAAAAACACCCACTCTGTAAGTGATTACTACAACAATTATATCTTCGTCCAGCAGGAATTGTGGACCAAAACGATTATCTAAAGGTGTACCGTCAACAAATGCCCCACCATGAATGTACAACAATATAGGTAAATAATCAGTTGCATTATCGGTTGGTAACTAGTGATAATTAAATTAATGAATTGATTAAATTACTAAATAACTAAAATTACTTGAGGTGTATAAACATTAAGATAAAGACAGTCCTCCGATTCTAAATCATTGTCCGAATGGAGTTGATAGCAAGTAACGTCAAGCTTTGTTGCGTCCAACGTACCATTCCAATTTTCTACCGGTTGTGGAGGCTACCGAGAAAAAAAGATAAAATAAATAACAGTTCAATAAAATCGGTAAACTTTACCTGAAATCTTAACGGACCGACAGGCGGAACTGCGAATGGAATTCTTTGAAATGAATAATATAATTTATTCGTCAAAGTCCATGCTTCACGTCCTAGAAGTAGTCCATTTGGTATTTGTAAAGTGATATTGTCTGCAAACTGATTGATTTTTAAGTTACTAAAATATAATATGAAGTACCTAAATAAACATGAAAAGTACTTACAACAAAATTTTTAGATAGTAAAGGGATCAGAACTAACAGAGTTCTGAATGATAACATTTTGATTCTAATACGCTTACCAATTTGTACGTTCTATTTATCAGTTTCTGTGTATATTTACATTAAAATTTATAATAAAAAGATTGTATCTCGAGTGTTGTTAAAAAATGAGAAATATGTTCGTTAAAAACTATTGATTGTGATCATAATACACATATCTTCACAATAAATTATCTGATTGCTAAAATGGATTTTTCTCTTCCAATACAAAAAAGCTCTGTCTTCTTATCTTAAACGTTTTATCAGACACATCTTTTGAAAAGTGGAAGCAAATGTTTTTAACAAAAAAAGAATTATGTAAACATTTAATAGGAAGATCTTCCCAAATGCCTTTAAACGCCCAATTGTAGGGAGAGTTGGACGAATGGGCGTAAAACAACTAAACAAATTTTGTACGCAAGTTGCCTATCCTGTCTGTTAGCAGTTACCGTTTCGTTTGGCATTTAGCTCATGTGACAAAATATCTTTAAACATGCAATTCGCCCGGCGCCTCCACCAAACTTCTGCTTATGTCTAATTTTTCAATTTCAAATCTCTGAAAAGTTTGGCATACAATAATCGAAATATTTTTAGGGCTAATGTGGTTTTTAATTGTGTCACAGGTTTTAAGTAAAACTTTCTTAGTATTTTGAGCACAACTATGAAAAATAGATTGTCAAGGCAATCTTGACATATCATGTCAAAAAATCTGGATTCCAACCACTCTACAATGAATCAAATCTTGATTAGATAACACCTTTAAATAAAAAATACGTAAAATAGTAGCTTTCCGTTATCTGCTTTGATATATTTTTTTGGAAGAATAAAAGACACACATGAATCAGCTTTTTTTTGAAGTGCTTTATTAATAAGTTTTATTAACAAATCAGTAAGTATCAAAATCATCGTATCCTAAACTTTCATACAGAGCTTTCCATTGTGAGTAACTTTCATTTCTTGGATTTGTTTTCATTGTCAAATTTTCATCAATATCTAAATACAAGAAATCACCATTTTCACCGGAATTAACTGTTGTCCATGTAAGATTTTGTAATAAATCGGAAGGTTCCGGTGTTGGGTTTCTGTAAAATACAATTATTGTTATTCAATTTTTCTAAATTAAAGACTTGAAAAATTATTCACAAGGTTTTCACGAAATTCGTCCACAGTTTCACCAAACGGTAATGTGTAACAATATCAGCTTCAGGGAAAATTGTCAAATTGGAATTATCATAATTATTGTTGTTCATATGCCATAAATATCTAAGTTCTTCACCATGGGTTACTTTATCGGCACCTTCAAATTCTATTGAATTACCTCCCATTTCACCATCATAATTGAAACGATAAAAATAAGCATTGGTATGTTGAGATATAAGTTCAGCTTTACGTACTATGCCTCGAACAAATATATTATCGCTCATAAACTACAATAAGGTAAAAAACAAGAAGCTATTTTGCTCAAAACTTTTATTGAAACTTACTCTAATCCCGATTCCTACACTGTCTGATAGTTTTCCATCTGTATAGATTTTCCTGATAGTTGCACCAAGTTGTGTACGATTTTCTTGATCTTCAATTCGCATATCTATAGGTACGATAGTGTCCAAGTTTGCATCATAATTTTCCAAATTTGATTGAAATTTATCAGGATCTATGAAAAAACATTAATCTATAGTATTTAATTAATATAACGGCGAAGGGATATAAACCTTGTATTGCTTGGAAAATAGCTTCCTCCGAAGACATACCAACAATTGTTGGGATTTTAACGAAATTTCCATCACGAAAATCTTCATACATTTTCGTTGTAATGAAAGCATCATCATGTTCGACTTCGATTACAGGACCGAATACAGGAAAAACGGCAGCTAATTCCTTAAAATTCACCAGCAATAAAAAACAGTTAAATAACAAGATAAAAATTAATAAACCAGTGTCATCAGTTGCGGAGCCACTTGATCAAGTTCTTTTCCTGAGAAGCCCAATAAAAATTCGCGTAATAATGTAGAGTTATCATTAGCATTGAATGTTTCATTCAAGAAACGTGCTAATTGGAAAGCAACTTCTCTTGAACGTCTTTGATAGGCCCATAGATTTATTGCTGATCCACTTTCACAAATCGCGCCACGAAATAAACCCTCAGATTGACGATGTAATAATTGCAAAGATACAGATGTTGAACCGGCACTTTGACCAACTATTGTAATTTTCTCTTGATCACCACCAAAATATTTAATATTATCATAGACCCATCGTATAGCAAGTAGTTGATCTTTTAAACCGTAATTGCCAGGAATTTCCTCATCGAGAGTTGATAAGAAGCCTAGAATTTTTTATACTATCAGTTCAACTTTTATTACATGTAAATAAGTCATACCGAAAAGACCCACTCTGTAATTAATTGTTACAACAATTACATCTTCGTCCAGCAGGAATTGTGGACCAAAGTAATTTTCTAAAGATCTACCGTCAACAAATGCCCCACCATAAATATACAACAATATAGGTAAATAATCAGTTGCATTATCAGTTGGTAACTAGTGATAATTAAATTAGCAAATTAATTAAATAACTCAATAACTAGAATTACTTGAGGTGTATAAACATTAAGATAAAGACAATCCTCCGATTCGAATTCATTATCCAGTCGGAGTTGATAACAAGTAACGTCAAGTTTTGTTGCGTCGAGCGTACCGTTCCAATTTTCTACCGGTTGTGGAGGCTACCAAAAAAAAAAATGAAAAATGAAGAACAGTTCAATAAAATCAGTGAAGTTTACCTGGAATCTTAACGGACCGACAGGCGGAACTGCGAATGGAATTTTTTGAAATGAATAATATAATTTATTCGTAAAAGTCCATGCTTCACGCCCTAAAAGTAGTCCATTTGGTATTTGTAATGTGATATTATCTGCAAACTAATTTACTTTTTAGATTTAAAAAAAAAGATAATATGAAGTAAATGAACTTGAAAAGTACTTACAACAAAATTTTTATATAGTAAAGGGATCAGAACTACTAAAGTTCTGAATGATAACATTTTGATTCTAATACGCTTACCAATTTGTGTGTTGTATTTATTAGTTTCTATGGGTATTTACATTTAAATTAAAAACAAGATAGTATCTCAAGTGTTGTTAAAAAATGAGAAATATGTTCGTTAACGGGTAAAAACTATTGGGATTGTCATCATAATAGACGCGTCTTCACAATAAAATTATCTGATGACTAAAATGAATTTTTCTAGTTTTGATTCAAAAACGCTTTGTCATCTTATCTTAAGTATTTTATCAGACACACCTTTGAAAACATGGAAGCAGATGTATAGTTTCCGATTAATTGATATTGTAACGAGCAATTCTTTGCAATTAAAATATTACAAACATTTAATTACAATACAGATGATTCACCCGGCGCCTCCACCAAAATTCCACTTTTGTCTAATTTTATCAGTTTCGAATTTTTGATAAACTCTATGTACTATAATCGCAATAATTTGAGGACTGCTGTGATTTTTATTGTGCTAGAGATTTTAAATAGAGATTTCCCAATATTTTGAACATAACTATGAAAAATAGATTTTCAAGGCAATCATGAGTAGCCTTCAGTTATGTACAAGTAGGTAATTAATATCAATTTTATCAAAAAATCTTGACCAAAACCACTTTCCAATGAATTAAATCTTGATTAGATAAAATCTTCAAGTAATTGATTTGTAGAATAGTAGCAGTTTTCAATTGAAAACTCATGATAAACACATTTTTGCTTTTTTTTCAATAAACATGTTATCATTTAGATTTTGTGTAATTCTTGTGATCGTAACAAATAATATTTTTGTGGTAATTAATCATTTTTCATACACTCAACACTTTTATAAGCTCAGAAATCAATAAGGTTGCAGATAATGTTGCTTTACAAATACGAAATGGATTAAGTTTGGGACCCAAGAAGCATGGACTACAACAAATGAATTCTATTACTCATGTCAAAAGATTCCATACACTATTCGTCTTGTAGGCTCGTTGAGGTTCTAGGTATTTTTGCTTTCATTATAAAACGTTAGAATTTCCTTTACAACATTTTCCCAAAATCCGACGTCATTCTTTAATAACAGATACGTAAAAGCTACGATGTGATACGCTTTCCCTTTCAAGTCTTGGACCTGATTTTGAAAAGTGATCCTTCTTTGCCCACATCTGATGAAGACGAACAACAAGAGTCATGACTTTTCACTCAAATATTTAATAGAATCCAAGTCGCAAGTGTGGACATACCCGTAAAAACAATAATTTTGTATTTTTGAATACAAGACTACATAAGTTATCAGGAAATCATTAAAGTTTCATTTTTTACTTTAGAAAACAAAAGATACACATGAATCAGCTTTTTTTTGAAATGGTTTATTGATAAGTTTTATTAAAAAATCAATAAGTATCAAAATCATCGTATCCTAAACTTTCATAAAGAGCTTTCCATTGTGGATAACTTTCATTTCTTGGATTTGTTTTCATTGTCAAATTTTCATCAATATCTAAATACAGGAATTCACCATTTCCACCGGAATTAACTGTTGCCCATGTGAGATTTTGTAATAAATCGGATGGTTCCGGTGTCGGGTTTCTGTAAAATACAATTATTGTTGTTCAGTTTTCTAAATGAAAAACTTGAAAGATTATTTACAAAGTTTTCACGAAATCCGTCCACAATTTCACCAAACGGTAATGTGTAACAATATCAGCTTCAGGGAAAATTGTCAAATTGGAATTATCATAACTACCGCGTTTTGAATGCCATAGATATCCAAGTTCTTCAGCATGGGAAACTTTATCGGCACCTTCAAATTCTATCGAACTACCTCCCATTTCACCATCATAATTGAAACGATAGAAGTAAACATTGGTATGTTGAGACATAAGTTCAGCTTTACGTATTATGCCACGAATAAATATATTATCACTCATAAACTACAGTAAAACAAAAATTGAGAAGCTGTTTTGCTTAAGATTTTATTAAAACTTACTCTAATCCCTATTCCTAGACTGTCTGATAGTTTTCCATCTGTATAGATTTTCCTAATCGTTGCACCAAGTTGTGTACGATTTTCTTGATCTTCAATTCGCATATCTACAGGTACGATAGTGTCCAAGTTTGCATCATAATTTTCTAAATTTGATTGAAATTTATTTGAATCTACGAAAAAAATTAATCATAAAGTATTTATTTAATATAAAGGCTAAAAAATATAAACCTTGTAGTACTAAGAAAATAGCTTCCTCCGAAGACATACCAACAATTGTAGGCACTTTAACGAAATTTCCATCCCGAAAATCCTCATACATTTTTGTTGTAATAAAAGCATCCTCATGTTCGACTTCAATTACAGGACCGAATACAGGAAAAACGGCAGCTAATTCCTGAAAATTTACCAGCAATAAAAAACAATTACATAACAAAACAAAAACTGATGGACCAGTTACCAGTGTCAAGAGTTGTGTAGCCAGTTGATCAAGTTCTCTTCCTGATAAGGTCAACAGAAATTCACGTAATAATGTAGAGTTATCACTATCATTGAATGTTTCATTTAAGAAACCTGCTAATCGGAAAGCGATTTCTCTGGAACGTCTTTGATAGGCCCATAGATTTATGGCTGATCCACTTTCACAAATCGCACCACGAAATAAACCCTCAGACTGACGATGTAATAATTGCAAAGATACAGATGTTGAACCGGCACTTTGACCAACTATTGTAATTTTCTCTTGATCACCACCAAAATATTTAATATTATCGTAGACCCATCGTATAGCAAGTAGTTGATCTTTTAAACCATAATTGCCAGGAATTTCTTCGTCGAGAGTTGATAAGAAGCCTAGAATGTTTTATATTATCAGTTCAGCTCTTATTACATATAAATAAAAATTACCAAAAACACCCACTCTGTAATTAATTGTTACAACAATTACATCTTCGTCCAGCAGGAATTGTGGACCATACTGATCATCTAAAGATTTACCGTTAACAAATGCTCCACCATAAATAAACAACAATATAGGTAAATAATCAGTTGCATTATCGGTTGGTAACTAGTGATAATTAAATTAGTGAATCAATTAAATTACTAAATAACTAAAATTACTTGAGGTGTATAAACATTAAGATAAAGACAGTCCTCCGATTCTAAATCAGTATCTCCATCCAGTTCATAACAAGTGACGTCAAGTTTTGTTGCATCCAGTGTACCATTCCAATTTTCTACCGGTTGTGGAGGCTACCGGAAAAAAAATGAAAAATGAAGAACAGTTCAATACAATCAGTGAAGTTTACCTGGAATCTTAATGGACCGACAGGCGGAATTGCGAATGGAATTTTTTGAAATGAATAATATAATTTATCCGTGAAAGTCCATGCTTCACGTCCTAAAAGTAGTCCATTTGGTATTTGTAAAGTGATATTGTCTGCGAACTAATTAATTTATAAATTACTAGGTAACTAAACTTTGAAAGTACTTACAACAAAATTTTTATATAGTAAAGGGATCAGAACTAACAGAGTTCTAAATGATAACATTTTGATTCTAATACAGTTACCAATTTGTGCGTTGTATTTATTAGTTTCTGTATTTGAATTAAAAAAGTAAAAAAAAATTGTATCTCAAATAAAGCAATTATTTGGATGATAATGATTCTCTCATAATAGTATCTCAAGTGTTGTAAAAAAAATGTTGCTAGAAACTGAAAAATGTGCTCGTTAGAGAAAAAAACTATTGTGATTGTGATCATAACACACGTATCTTTATAATAAATTGATATTATCTGATTAGTAAAATGGATTTTTCTTAGTTTTGATTCAAAAACGCGTTGTCATCTTATCTTAATCGTTTTATCAGACACATCTTTAGAAAAGTGGAAGCAAACGTTTCTAACAAATTGGTGTTTTAACGAGCAATTGTTGCAATTAAAGTATTATATGATTGTTTGAATAATTTTTTCTAATGAGTGAAAGCAAGAATTGTAGTTTTTATTGGCAAATGTGTTCGACGGATTTTCACAAACTTAAAATTTCGACAATTTTAACATTTTGTTCGTCTACACTGACTGTTGGCATTAGCCTATTCAGTTATCACGAACAAGTTGTTTTTTTTTTTATTATTAGAGGCGGAATAACAAGTAAAGCTCAATGATCGAACTGGGACGAACTAATATCTGTACAGTTTAATAAAATATTAATAAACCTTCCTATTAATTAAATTCTGAAATACGTATTTAAACATTGGGCGTTAACATTAAGAAGTCAAATTTTCTACTCGATTCGTTTTTTCAATAACTGTTGCTCATTATTCATTCATTAAGGGTATATAACTTCTTTCACATTAAACATACAACGTCAGTACGTCTACAGACGTCCATCATAAAATAAGAAATGACTGATTACAGGAAAATTATTAACCATAGTTTATTTCCTTTGGAAATTTTAGGTATGAATCCATTGAAGAAATACAATAAACTGCAAATTATTGGTGTTTTACTTATGTATTGTTCGATGTTGTATTTGATATTTCTTAATATTTCACTGGAAAAATTCAATTTACGTTTGTTTTCTGACACAATAGAATCTACTGCTGCTGTGAGTACGGTAAGGATACGAATTTAGTTTTTTTTTTACTTTAAAATGTCTCAAAATGGTTTTTCTTATTTTCTAGGCTTGTATGAAGGTGTTGATTTTAATTTGCAATAAAGAGAGGGCGAAAATTTTGATTCAAAATCTTGAAAAGTTCTGGTCATGTCAACATGAAATCAAAGCAATTGAAATCAAATACAGGAAACAACTAGAATTTTATGAGAAAATTATCAAAACATTTGCTAAACTAATAACTTGTGCCGTATTCTTTTTTACTTTACGTCCATTAATTTCAAACGATCTAGCAATCATTTGCTATGTACCGAAATCTGTATCTTACACATTATTTTATATTTACAATTCATTAGTTTTGATGTCATGTGTATTCATGCATAGTGTATTCAATATTCTCACATTTTCGTTAATAAGTTTATTAACATTACAATTTCAAATACTCAACGATCGATTGCACATGATAAGATTTGACTCTGATTGTCATTTGAAAATTAAATCGTACATTGAACATCATAATTTTCTCTTGAATTTTTTGGAGACCTTTAACAGCTTCAATCAAGTCAATGTTTTATTTGAATTATTTATTCTGGCGTCAGCTATCCTTTCGGAGCTTTTACAATTATCAACAGAGTAAGTAGGATAATATGTGTTTGTCCTTTGAGACAACAATAATAAGCTGCTGTTATTCCAGACCTGTAGGCTTGAGTGCAACTAGAATGATATTCACTATATTTTGTATAGCATCTGCAGTTGTAATAATGCAGTGTTGGCCGGCATCACAGCTCTCACAAGAGGTAAATCTTTTTGCTCTGATATAAGTATGTAATATTTCCTTATAAAAATAACCGGTGGAAATATTTAGGCAGCTAGAACAATTTTCGCTATTTATGATTCAAACTGGTATACTTGTTTAGATTTGTCAATACGGAAACAACTAATAATAATGATGCAAATGGCACAGAAAGAGGTTTCAATTAGAGCTGGAAAATTTCTACTTATTACAATGCAAACGTCTACACAGGTTTGTTTTTAAAAAATGTCATTTACTAATGTCCTACTCATTTTTGTTTACTTTTTACAGTTGTTTAGAGCTTCGTACACATTTTTCACATTTTTCAGTAATATGAGCAAGTAATTGAATTTAGAATTGTGAGATCAATGCTGGAAATTTTTATACTAAATGGTTAATTAATGGTTAGAAGTTTATTTCTGTTATTTATAAAGGACTTTTGACAAATAATAGAAGTATATTGTTCTGTACTAACATCAAACGAACATAAACATATTTTACGGTTTACGGCGTTTGCGCTTTTAATGGCTGTTATCGCAATTTCGCGAGAAAATCCAGAAAAAGCAGCAGTTTTTCATCGTTTTTTCGCGGATTTCCCAATAAATATTATCGAAATCTTCGGTTTTAGCTCCTTTTTTTTGTTGATACATGTTAAAGACCTATCTCAACGTCTAGCTTACTGATCTGTATGTGGTAAGGTTTCTTACTACATTCGAAGTGCGCTCTTTTTCAGTATAACATGTAGCTCCACTAAACTATCGAACGTTAATGCACAAACTTGCTGTTACCTGTAGGCACATGGTTTGTATTTTAAACATGTAGATCTGATACTTTGACAAATCGTATCCGTACACGTACAAATTATTTGTGGATAAGTTTGCTTAAAATTTGTTTTCAACATGCTTTCTGCTAAGATGTACAGTGTAGGGTACAATTTTGTATCTATAACTTGTGTGTAGCTACTTCCTAAAAATTTGCCAGCAATTAAAAACAATCACATAACAAAACACAAATTAATGAACCAGTGTCAAGAGTTGTGTAGCCACTTGATCAAGTTCTCTTTCTGATAAGTCTAATAGAAATTCACGTAATAATGTAGAGTTATCACTATCATTGAATGTTTCATTAAAGAAACCTGCCAATTTAGAAGGTATTTCTCTTGAACGTCTTTGATCGGCCCATAGATATATTGCTGATTCACTCTCACAAATCGCTCCTCTAAATAGACCATCATTTTTGGAAAACTACAAGTTCTATTGTTGTGTGCTTTAGATAAGTAAATTCTCTATTATAAGCTCTGCAATTCATTGAAAAGTTCGTTTAAATATTAGGTGTACAAATAAGTTCGTCCCGTTTTTGTCAAAAAAAATATTATTTATAAAAATGAAATACG
>JAZBHA010001069.1:669-16226 GCA_037464855.1 Iselma pallidipennis | reverse complement strand
ATCCAACAATACAAGTTTGAACTAATTATTTTTATATTGTATGTAGGCTTATAATTGCATAAATCCGGTTCTATTTTCTCTCTCGGTTTAATCGAATAATAAAATAATCAACAACTGATTATTTTAAAAATGTATTGTTTTTTAATTGTTGTTGTTATTTTATAAATAGGTATCGTTTATAAAATTGATACATTAATGGTCAACTGTTATTGTTATGACTAAATATTAAAAATAAATTGTTTCTTTATTATTAAACAGCAACAACAATAACAAAACCTGTCATGATAAGACTGACTTTCATATACGTATATACGTCACTGTTATCAATACAAAAATAAAAAGACCTGTTTCGTAAATTTTCCCATTTTTTAGGTAAACAGGGCCAGGTAGATAAAATTATCTTACCTTAAAAACTGGTTGCTTGCGTGTACTTTCTTTCTTCTTTTCGTTCTCTTGTAATTTTTCTACTATTTGATTATCGTACAAAAAATAATTGATGATTGTTCTACTTATTGTTTCTTGCCTTTTTCTTATTATTATAATAAATTTGTGTGTGTGTATGTGTGATAATTAATTTTTCTTTGTAGTAGTAATAGTATTAAATTTTAGTGTATAGAATGGTAAGCAGTACTACAGCTATGGTTCCTGAAAATAAACAAAAATTTTTCGTTTAATTTCAAGAGCAAAAGTCAACGATCCCATACTGTAAACATAATATACAGACATCATATAATTTACTAGAAAAATAATAATAATAATAATAATAAAGAGTAATTGTATGTGTAAAAAAAATTATCTAGTACATTCATATACATGATGTACATTAGTCAAATATTTTAATTCTTATCTTGTTAAACAAATTCTGAAATGCGTCGTATTTATTTTATCTAAACTTTCTATTATTATTATTATTATTATTATTATTATTATTGTTTCTATTAGATTTCGAAAATTTTTGGATCAAATTCTACATTTTATTTTTTTGCAAAAAAGTGGCACGTTTAGATTTCGTGCCATCATTGTGTGTTGCTCGCTCTCCTAGAAATTCAATGAAATCTAAATAATAATAATAATAGGTGAAGGTCTAAAATTTATACAAAAAAAAAACTGTCTATTATGTTAATTTAGCAGAATGATGCAAAAAAAAAATTGACGAACTAATAATAATAAAAGCGTGTGTATGTTATTTAGGTAATCAAGTATTTTATTTGGCGAATCAAGTTTTTCATTGACGTTCTAAAATTTTCCTCTCATCCTCTCCCCACACTGTATTCATCAATTTTTTTTTGCGTGTGTAATTCTGCATCACTCTTTATAATTAGGTACCTATATTAGAAAATTAGAGCAACCATTAATCTGATTTATTATCAATCGATGATTTTCCAATTTAATGAAACTAGTGATAACAGTAGTTGATGTGTACAGTGCGATCTATAAAATTTATAATCAAGTGAATGACGTAACTTATTTCATCTATACAGTTGTCTGTTTTATCGACATTAAGATTTTCGTTGTGGTAACGCCGAAAGACACAGATGTTTGTCATAAAACAATCGCAGTTTTAATTACAATTTAATAAAATTATTAGACAAAAATGTGTGTACATATGTAAAGGGTGTACAGAGGTATTTCACCTCGCAGTTAGCCATGACTTTTGAACGTAGGACCGTAACTTGGTTCGACTGCTTGTCGGTAATGCAGATCTGACTCTTATTACCGACCAGTCAACTTGTTGGAAAATTTATTTATATATTGTTTTTGCTTAAAAACTCCGGGCTTTTACATAAATTTCGACGAAGAAGATATTTATTTAATTTTCATTAGTTATTATTATTTGTGACAATGGTTTTTACATTAGAATGTCAACAACTGTCAAATTTAATGACACCTGAAACAAGCTACGGCCCTACGTTTAAAAGTCATGGCCTACTCCGAGGTGAAATACCTCTGTACACTCTGTATAGATGGCGTTACAACAGCAAACAGCTGAACCACCAAGGACGCAAGGACATACGTATGTTTGTCATGGCATACTTTGATTATAAATTTTATAGATCGCACTGTATTTTCGTTTTTTCTTCATTTATAAAAATAATAAATATTTGATAAAAATAGTAGAAATCGAATATAAATAAGCATTTAGATTGATGTCACAAGTTTGCTCATATTTTTTGGGTCCACTCTCACCAAAAATAAAAAATAATTTCATGTGGAAATTATTATAGGAATCTTGAAAATTGCCAACAATGACGTCAAGGTTAAAAATATTAACAATCATATGATTTCCTTCAACCCAATATGTGTGTATTCGTATTATTTTGATTACGTTTTCTCATTTCATAATTAATTAATCATCAGTTTTGTTATTTTTTTATTATTTTTTTTCAAGTGTGTCTTCCAACCGACATATTGGATAATTCAGTGTCTTTGCCTTTTAATAAGAATTCTTAGAAAATTTTGGAAATAATTCAGATTATGAATTTGAACAATAATTACTGATAATTGCCTAAATTATTGTTTCAATTGATAAATTCTATTATCAATAAATAATAATAATAATAATAATAATATTCGAGAACTTTACAATAATAATGCCAAGCAGTCTAGTTGGCAACACAAAATAACAAATACATAAACAGATGATGATGCGCACGCCTACTTCTATAACCATCTCACTTTATTCTATTATATGCCAAATATATTCCATCTTTTTCTATGTAATATTGCATCATTGATCCAAGCGGTCGTTTTAAAAAACAATTTAAAACAAAGAAAAGTCGGAAAATTTTATGTATTCCACCAATCTCTTTTTTCCAAAATTATCAAGAAAAATTCGCATTTAAATTGAGAATTTTACAACTAAATTACAATTAATTAAATTACAATAAATGAATATTTACAAAAAATCCGATCAGCTGATTGGTGGAGCACAGAAAGTCACTCCAATAAATAATTATTATTTACCTTGTACTGTTACGATGTTTCTTGTTTCCTTGTTTGTCCTGTTGTAAATGATGATTATTATTGTTATTATTATTTAAATAGAAGAAAACAACGGATGATGGGGTCGAAAAACACAAATTCTTACAAATATGAACACACACAGCAGCATTCAGCCCAGGGCAGGCGCTGAATAAAGCTTTATATGTGTAGCCTTCAGACACCGTTTTTCGTGGACGAGAGGCGTAGTGGGGTGATGAAACGGTAACAAAATAAAATAGGGGAGGGGTGGTATATTAGTAGTGGAATCAAAACATTCCATTTCCCTCCCCACGTACTAGATTTCTATCTTTATTTAAATCATTGTCAATGTTATCGTATGATCTTTGTTTAATAATGTTTAAATTGACAAGTCCTATTATACATATTATATTGAATGTTCAATTGAAAAGTACCCCCACACGTTTACTGCGACGTTTATTATTTATTTCAAAATTACGATTTGATTATAAAAAAGAATTAATTATATGGTAAATGTTTACAATCCGTACTTTTGGAACGGCTGAACCGATTGCAATGAAAATTTCTATGTACCTTCAGGACACATCCAAGAACAAATTTCACTTGCGTCCTTTTTGGTATCTAGTCCTGTTCTCCTTAAAAAGGTCCTTTTGTCCTGGCCAATGAACGCGCTTATATCGATGTATTTGACAGTATATTTGACGGACTGTCGTTCAAACGTGCGCATGCGCATAGTGTTGATCAGATCAGTACTGCAATCAGTTCAGGCCCTGATAAAATTATGTGTGTTGCAGGTCTTTGTGGGTCCGAGCGTAGCGTAGCGGAGCGAGGGGATGTTTGTAGAAACCATTTATTTCCGAGTGTGATTTCTAAAAACATCCCCTCGGACCAGACAAAGACCTGCAACACACATAATTTTATCAGGACCTGAACTGATTGCAGTACTGATCTGATCAACACTATGCGCATGCGCAAATTTGAACGACAGTCTGTCAAATACATGGAGATAAGCGTGCTGATTGCAGTGGGGTGAAACCGGAGACCCACGATCGAGGTAAAGGAAAGACATATCTTCTTTCCTCCCTTCAAAGGTTTCATGCTTATGCGCAAGTTTTTATAAGTGGAAATGCTAGGACGTCATTTCGACGCATGCGCTTTGTTATGTTAGCTCGCAAGGTGAGACAATAAAATATTCTCTTCTCTGGTTACTGTCCCACACGTTGGCTTCTCAATGGTATTTCACCCCACTGGCTGATTGGTCAGAAGGAAAGGTCCTTTTTGAGGATAACAGGACTGAATATCAAAAAGTACGCAAGTGAAATTTGTTCCTGGATGTGTCCTGAAGGTACATAGAAAATTTCATTGCAATCGGTTCAGCCGTTCCAAAAGTACGGATTGTAAACATTTACCAATTATATTGTAATGTGTACAGTTCTTGTATGTAAAAATACGATAGAAAAAAATTTATTGTATCGACTTCTACAGAATGAAATATAATATAATAAATAATACTTACGATTTACTATATTTAAACAAATGTATTAGATTTATGTGTATTTATTTAGGAAAAATTAGATTTGCTTGGGGTACTTTTCGATGAGATGGCAGATACATAATCGACCTCCCCCAAAAATCATAAAATACAGATTTTACTCACCCATATTGGAGTTTTTAGTTTAATAAATAATTCTGTGGATTAAATTGTAGAATTCAAGTAGAAAAAATACGCATTTTATTATTTATAAAATGATTAAAATGAAATTTAAGAATATTATGTAGGATTATAGGCAACCAATAATACACGCCGGTGCTACAAATAGACAATACAATTTAATTAGCCAGCAGTTCTCAAAATGTTCGTTTTTTTCTGCATTACAATTTGTTATAAATATTTATTGACTTGACAATAAGATAATGCATAAACAAATCAGGACACTTGCAATAAAACATTAAAAAGTCAGCTTTCATGAAAAATCTTTCCAAAACTTTTATTTTCCATAAGGTGTTGCTATAGCATCACTTGAAAGTGTGATCAATAGTTTGCGATTAATTTTGGCTCTATTTGCGCAAATTACGTTTTTTGTTTCAAAATAATGTCCGTTCCAACATATGAAAAACCAATTCAACATATTGGTTTAGCTGATTGGCATGCTCGACAACAACAAAATCAACAAACTAACAACATCTATCGTACGGATGCGTTTAATTTACGTCATGAATCACGTCAATTACGAAATGAAACTAAAATCCGTACTGAATGGGATACATATTTCAATAATATACGTTTATCGGATCGTATAACTGAATTGGATCGTTGGTATGATATATTGAAATCATGTTTAGAACGAATCAATTATGAAATGCAAACATTAAAAGATGAGAAATTCTCAACGGAACGTGAACTGGATGCTTTAACCACACCATTGAATATTGTTGGTGAATGTATTTCTATGAGGGATTGTCGACAAGGGGCTGAACTAACCTACGACGACCCTGATACTGAACTGAAAACAGTATAAATTTAACTTACAATTAAAGCAATTTAATAGAAAAAAAATTGTATCGCTTCTTTTAGGAACTGTGTGTTATTGAAAACGTAAAAAGATTATTTGTGGAACGTTTACAAGCTACTTGGGAGAAACTTAATAAACTCGAAGAAGTCCGCTTCCAGTTGAATCTTGAATTGAATGATAAAAATGAAGCTATCGATATTGATAAAGATCAATTAACTTTAAATAAAAACTGTTCCAATATTAGTTACAAAACTGATCCATTACGTACTGTTAAGAAGTAAGTATTTTTGAGGAAAAAAAGAGAAAAACCATGTTAAATATGCATAATTCTAGTTCTATAACGTATGAAGAATGGTTGGAACATACACGTCATATCAAAAATCTAGCTGATAATGAATTAGCTGATACACACAAATTACGTGAAGCACTATTTATCATACGTGAACGTAGTCGTAATGATTTGAAAGCACAACGTGATCGTGTTGATTTCATTCTACGTAAACGTATCTATGAAACACAGAAGGCACGTAATGAACTTGAATGGCAACAATTACGAATGCGTGAAGAAATGGAACGTTTATTGAACGAATTAAAGACTTTGGAGAGTGCTTTATTAGACAAAACAGATGCATTAAAACTATGTGAAACTCGACTAGAGAATCGTTCAAATCGTCCGGGTTATGAATTGGCACGAGATGAAGTTGAACACGGGCTAAAAGATGAAGTTTTACAATTACGACAAACACGTAATATGTTAATTGAGAAGATTAATTGTACTAAAGCGACATTTAATGTATTAGAACAACAACAGATTGTTATTGATCGTGATTTGGAATGTAAAAGTCATTCATTGATGACGGATATTAGATGTTTGGATATGAGAATTCGTTTGAGAAGT
Source organism: Iselma pallidipennis (assembly GCA_037464855.1). Lineage (NCBI taxonomy): Eukaryota > Metazoa > Arthropoda > Insecta > Coleoptera > Meloidae > Iselma > Iselma pallidipennis. The sequence continues at coordinate 9,854 of JAZBHA010001069.1, read as the reverse complement.
GGTGAATTTGCTGGACCCAGTACAGATACGGATCGGAATATTCAATTAACCAGAATGGAACACGAAATTCCACCAACATAAATACATGATAATATGAAATTACTGTAGTAAATTATAGTTTTTTTTTCCTCAATATATTTATTGGCACCGATACAAAATTGTTTGATTGTCACTGGTTTAATTTGAGATAGGGATCACGTCCTGCAATTATCAATCTGTCAAACAGTTGTCAAAATTATAACCTCCAAAAAAGGTTAGTTAACCTTACTTTTTTTGAAGGTTATGTAATTATTTGAAAAAATGCACTTTTCAACAATTAATTCACGAGTGTTTTATCGTTTTCACCAACGTCTTATCAAATGATGCAGCAATATTTGCGATTATTATTAAATACTTTCAAGTATTCTTCACCAAAATTGAAACATGTAGCTGTAACTGGTGTTGGAACGTTGTCTTTAGCGACTGCTGCCGTTTCTAGAAATGACTCGTTTGAAACATATACAGCATATTTTGGTGGCATAGTTCGATTTTTACGGTAAGTGATTGTTTCAATTATCTTTGTATATATTCATTGTAAATTGTAGTTCATTAAAAATTGGTATGAGCATTTCGATTGATTACAATTTCTCTATGCTCGGTTTAAATGAAACCTGTCCAAACTATGAAATAATGGTAAATCGTCTACACCAACGATCAGCAACAAAAATTCTAAATGGTTGTTTAACAAACGGTGGTCCCTATATAAAACTTGGTCAAGGTTTAGTATCAATGAGTCATATATTACCCAAAGAATATATACAAACATTATCAATCTTACAAGATAAATGTCTCATACGTACAAAAGATGAATTAAATGATTTATTTCTGGAAGATTTTGGTAATAAACCAGGCGAGATTTTTAAAGAATTTAATCCGGTGCCAATAGCAGCAGCTAGTTTAGCACAAGTATATGAAGCAGTAACGAAAACCGATGAAAAAGTTGCTGTTAAAGTCCAATATATTGATTTACGGAAACGTTTTGTTAGTGATGTTAAAACAATCACATTATTATTACATGTGATTGGTTTAATGCATCCAAGTTTTAATTTCAGTTGGATATTAAATGAAATAATTGATGCATTTAAACAAGAACTAGATTTTATACAAGAAGGATTGAATGCAGAGAAATGTGCACATGATTTAAAACGATTCGATTATATTCGTATACCGAAAATATATTGGCAATATACAAGCAAAGTATTTATTGAAGAATAATATAATATTATTTTTAATTAATTCAAATAATTGAATTATTTTCAATTTGTAGAGAGTATTAGTAATGGAATTTATTGATGGTTATAAAATCAATGATATTGATAATTTGAAGAAGAATCACTTCTCTTTTAAAGACATTGATACGAAATTATTTGAGACATTCGGACATCAAATTTTTGAATCCGGTTTTGTTCATGCTGATCCACATCCTGGCAATAGTTGAGTATTTCTTTTGGCGAAAAAACAAATAATAATTGCATATTTATTAGTTTTAGTACGGAAAAATCAACGAAATAAAACTGAATTAGTTCTATTAGATCATGGTCTTTATCAACAATTATCTGATGATGTACGGATTGGATTGAGTCATATGTGGAAAGCGATTGTATTGAACGATCACAATAATATGAAGAAATTCGCGAAAATTATGGGAGTCGAAGGTAGTCTTCAAGTTATAAAAAATAGAATTAGATCCTCTAATTTGTTTTTTGTTGTAGATTATATAACTTTTGCTGAAGTCCTAACACAGTCACCATTAAGAACAACAAAATTCCAATTAAAAATACATTATTCCGATGCTGATTTAAAAACTATTCATGAAACAGCCAAGAATCGTTTCAATATAATTATGGATTGTTTACAACAGATGCCATCATCATTACTTTTAGTTTTACGTAATTTAAATACGATCCGTGCAATTGCACAGATGCATGGTAATCCGATAAATAGATTTGCAGTTTTAGCACGTGCAGCTACTAGAACTGCATTCAAACAAGACCTATCGAACAAGTCCTTCATAATTCATTCAATTCTAAAGATTTATTTTGAAATTAAATTATTGTAAGTATTAATTGACCATTTCAATTTTAAAGTAAGTGATTTTTGTGTTGTTTTTAAGGCTAATCCAAATAACAATTTGGTTGCACAATCTTGTGTTGTTTCTTTTAAATCAGTTTGGTATAATACCGGATATACGAGCAATGATTGCTGAACAACAACAACATCTACAAATGTTACAGAATGCTGCAATGTAAATAAAATCAATTTAGTACAATTTGAAATATTTTATTTTAGTTTGAATAAAACTATTGCTATATTATTACAAATTTAGTTTTTTCTTGACTCTATCTCTTTTAAAATGATTCATATTAAAAGTTACCACCGTTGGATTGTATTACAACATGCAACACCTAAATTTGCTAATAATTTTGCAATGAACAAGACAAAGAAAAATAAAAAAACTTAAGCAGTTTTTGCTCGGATCGCAGCACGTTTCGATGTTACAGCTTGGAAACCTGACTTGATACTAGCAACTGAACATCTTGATCCACAAGTTTCACATTGCAAGAAAAACAAGCGGGTATCTTTTTGCAAAATCGTATCCGGTGAACGACACGTATGACATGTTACATATTCTTTGATATATCTACAAAATAAATTGGATTAATTCGATTGATTAATTATTAAATTATATTATAATATTTACCTTCTTAAAACATTCTCAATTTGTTTCTGTTGAAATCTACCTTTAATTATCAATTGACTATTACCATCAACTGATCCACTAGTACCTAATTCAGCTAGTAAGAAATCTAATAAATGTTTCGGTTGACGATGTAATGTTTTACATATTTCTGTGAAATTAGCAAATGATGTCTTCTTTGTACCAATACGTACAACTTGTGGTGGACGCATAACGAATTTCTGTTTTTTACCAGCTGCCATATCTGGATTTTTATCGCGCATTATCTCAAAGGCACGATTTAATAATTCATCATATGTATAATCACGATCGGAATTATTCCAAGTCACCGAACTATCATCCACTATTAACAGCAAAACAAAAAATAGAAAATAAGAACAATAATTAATCAAAAAGAAGTAAAATTTTTGAAATACTCAGGCGATATGCAATTACCTGTTTCCGAAATTCGTTCGACTATATAATGCCGCATAAATAAGGTTGTTATTCAATTGGGAAGAGAAAATAAATACAAATAAACTTACCATTTTTTTTATCTTCCATTTTTTCATCACTTTCCGCAATCAATTCATCTAAATCCTTCTTCTTCTTCTTTTTCTTTTTCGTCTTATTGAAATGTAATAAATCTAAATCGAAATTATCATCAACAGTTGGATCATCTTGTGTTGCACCACCTGTACCACCACCAGCACCACCACTGCCACTACCGCCAATACCACTGATACCACTTGTACCACCTATACCACTACCACTGCCACCATCATTTCCATCTTCTTTACTATCACCATCCAATTCATCTGCGGCAAATGGTTTCTTCTTTTTCTTCTTCTTCTTGGTGAAATCCAAATCTATATCAACACCATTCTCTTCGTCGTCTTTATTTTCGGGTGTGTCGGGTGGTAGATTTTCTTGTAAATCACCACCACCACCTTCAGATAAAACTGCATCAATATCGAAAGCAGTCTTTTTCTTTTTCTTCTTCTTTTTCAAAGTTGGATCAAAAATCTGTTTTGTACAGAAATAATAATTAACAAAGAATTAAAATTTATAACCTCAACTATAGTAAAATATTTGAAGACTTACAGCATCATCTTCTGCCATTATTTCAAGTTTCTCCAAATATGAAATAAAGAAAGATGATCTACAGAATTAATTCGTATGATATTTTTATGGAAAAATGCACAATTTTTTATCAAATTCGTATAAAATCTGTTTGAAATATTATTGCATCAGCCACAACGACTACAACACATGGAAGTTCGAGAATGACAGCAGTTTGACAATTGACAGCTATCGCTCGCCGATGTCGCTCGCTTGTTGTGACTAAAGCTACGTCCGACTAATTCCAGCTTCAGTCGAAATTTATGATCTATTTCCACAACTTACTGCGTTATTTCATGATAAGATAAGAAAGCAGATATTCACCAGTGACTTGTCGACTGTGACAGAGAAGGCGCTAGGCATTTTTAAAGGCTCTAAATTTTGAGCTATACAACCAAATATACAGCAATGGGTGAACGGGATCCCCTCCTGTTTGGAAACTCCACGTAAAGTAGTGGCGTTTTCATGTGTGCTTGCATTTTTAACATATGGAAGAACATTAATGCCTATAATGGGTAATAAATAGTATCCGGTAACCATCAGAATTATGCCCCCAAATACCGAAATATTCTTGGGGAAGAATTAAATCATATTACCAGTGGCGGCTCCTCTGTAGGTGCTGCAGAGCTGCAGAAATGCCAAATTTTTTGAGTATATTATTTATAATTTGATAATTTGGCATTTGAAGTCACAATTTTATTCAAACGCTTCTACATACATATATGTATTGGACATCACATGGGCAACTATCGATAACAGAAATAGCTTAACACAAGTAAGTCAGTTGAATAGTCGTCACTATACCGCGTGAAACAACGGAAACTTCACTTGGAGAACTCTGCACTACTGTGCTCCGATTTGCTTATCCCTATCACCCGCACAGTCCCCTCAGTCACCCATATCACAATTGGAGAGTCTAGTGCAGTGATGGCGAACCTATGGCACGCGTTGGTGGCACGCATCTTCAAAGATAAAGAATTTCATAATTCAAATATTTGTCCCTCATAACGGCCAGAGTTGGTTATTAATTTTTTTAGTCTTTACTTTTGTGATGTGTGACACGCCACGAAAATTATGTTTCGATTTTTCAAAATTTTGACACACCGAGCTCAAAAGGTTCGCCATCACTGGTCTAGTGTCTAGTAGGATTTGAGCTGGATGGTCTGCAGAAATAAATAGGTTATTGAGTGTTTTTATGAATGGATTTAACAATTGTAAATTTTATAAACTGTAGTATGAAGAAAAACTAAACATAAAAAGATGGACATTTTCTCTGCAGACCCGCATAAATTTTTGATACGAGGCGCCACTGCATATTACTGAAAATCGTTTGGTGCACCAGTCATCATTCTTACAAGTTGTCGGGTATAGACTGCCCCATTTGCTGATGATGTGGTTACAATCCCGATTGTCAATGTCTCATTCACATAACCTAAGATTTTGTAATTGTTGAAAATTTAAAGCAAAACTTTTGTAATTATTTATAATTCTAGGTGGAAAATGTATTTAGATCAGTTGGAAAATCAAAATCCTAATATTTACAGTAAAAGTGCTGAACGTTCAATAACTGTTACAGAAGCTGATGATGATGTATGTGATGATTTTGATAGTCGAGAGGTTTTTGGTAAAAATTCCAATATTTTTCTTAATTTTCAAATCATTCTAGTAAATAATAAAAAATTGTAGATTTAATTAGAAATATCAATGATCCTGAACATCCCTTAACATTGGAACAATTACATGTTGTCCAAGAGGATTTAATTGAAATCGATGATACGAAGAATATTGTTAATGTAAATTTTACACCAACAATACCACATTGTAGTATGGCAACATTAATTGGATTGTGTATACGTGTACAGTTATTAAGATGTTTACCAGCACGTTTTAAAGTTAAAGTTGAAGTAACTAGAGGGACACATAATGCAGAATATTCGGTTAATAAACAATTGGCTGATAAAGAACGAGTTGCTGCCGCTTTAGAAAATACACATCTTATCAAAGTTATCAATCAATGTATTGCTAATACACAGAAATAATAATAATAATAATAATAATAACGCAAGTGTTTACATTTAAAATCATTTTTATTACATTTACATTATTGATATTTACAAAAAAAAGTACGTACTATAATAGTTATGTGTAGGGTGAGGTGTTTAATAAGCAGATTCTTTTACACAAATCATTATTTGCCTTTAAACACTAATAATAAGATTATTTATTTCTGTTGATGTTCATTATTTTGTTGCAATAATTTTGTTTTTTAATCTCTACATTCATTTCTTCAAAATTTTTTAGCTTATAATAATGTAATTAAAATAAACCATTGAATGGCTTTATTTCTAAACATCTACAACACCTTTTTTTATTAAATCTTTAAAACAAACTTTCAACAAAGCTAGAATGGACACTCTCGAATGTCTTCAACTGTTAGAAGAATTTCAATGAATATAATATATTAATAAATTATCCTGAGTATAAAGCTAAAAAGCCTACAAATTACACATCTCCAATCAGTCATTGTATTTTTTGTATTTCTTCCAACAGTTTTGGAAAAAAACCCGAATAATTTGAGAGTACGGCGAATGGAATGATGTCAAATTAAACAATAAAGTATTTCTTCCCTTATGGCATTATCACATTAGGGAATCTAATCAAAATAGATAAGTTTACGAGTTTTTTCCAGTTATACTTGAAGGAAATTTACCAACAAAGAAAAATTCAAGTGCTAAATGGGGCTGTTTGCTGTGTGAATTTAAAATATATTATTCAACAGAGACCACCTTCCTCCAAATACTCCTCCTCATCATCTTTTTGAACATCTGGTTTATTATCACCACGATCTTGCTATTTATTTCAAAATATGTAATTTAAAAAACAGTTAAAATGTCTTATCAATATTTTTGATATTAATTTTATTTTACCTCAACTGTAACTGTTGTCTGTGAATTTGGTGATACATAAGATGGTGCTGCATTCTCTCTGACACTAGCTTTCGGTGGTTGTGCAATACCTTCCGGTAATGGCATATCTCTAGCTAATATTGCATATTCAATATCCATATGTTTAATAAATGGATTATTTAATGCACGTTTTGCTGATTCCGGATCTTCTTCATCATAGGCTTGTAATAACATTTCTAATGTTTGTACTTCTGGTGCTTCACAATAATTACCCCATTCTTTAAATGCTTTCTCAGCCGCAACAACATCACCTCTAGCTAACTGGACTAAAACTAATGCTACAGCTAAACGTCCGGTTGCTTGATAAGATTCATTCTGTTGATGTAAACCTAATTCACGACGAATAGCATCTGCAGCCAGATCATATCTAGGTGGAAAAAAAAGTTTAACAAACCGGAAAAGGAAATAAATGATTGAAACTTACTGTTGCAATTTTACATGAAGCCTGGCAATTTTACTAACATATTCTGCAGCTTGTCTCGAAGAATCTTGAATCTGTAATCAAATTTTCAAATATAAATAGATTTTTGGCTTTTTTTTTCACCATAGCAATCTCGGAAGCTTGTTGGAATAAACGGAGAGCTTGTTCAGGATGTTGAGCTTCTAGGATTTTTGCTGCTTTATCTAATGATGCAGCTGCTGTATCAGCACTGCCATGTGATTGAAACAGATTGGCAGCACGTTCAGCTAATGATGCTACTTCTCTTAAGTCACCCAGTTCTTTGCATATTAAAACAGCTTGATCTAAGGACTTAGCCGCTGAAAACAATCTAATCGTTGTTCAGGAATTTATACGAAATATCTCAAAAAAAAAAAGATTAAATAATAAAAATGAGATGAAAAAGGATACGATCTATTTTGTTTGAAACATTCAGCGGCTTTCATCAAACAATCCTTGCATTGTTCGAATGATTTAGCATTACGAAAACATGTTGCTGCAACAAAGACGTGTATTATTTTCGAATTATTTTTATAGAAATATTTTATAGAGAATTACCAGCTTTATTATAGTCATCGGCTGCAGAATCATAGTCGGGTCGCCATTTCAACAATGACGTTTTCAAACTGCAAACAAAACATGATTATTTTGAAGACATATTTCCGATTGATTTATTGAAAAATTACTGTTTTTCTGCACTTTTTATGTGTTCCAGACCTTCTTCAATTTTTTTATTTGCCGACATTTCTTATTATAATTAATCTTCTTTTTCTTAACACTTGGCCCACATTAATTCATGCACACAAGACAGATGATTTTGACAGATTTTGTCGTAGTATTATTTGTGGGCGGGGCAATACATGGTCACCACCAACTAATTGTAGCACACAACTACATCAAATTAAATATAATATCGCCACTACACCCTAACTGGCAATGAGAATTGATACAAATTGATTGAATATCTTCAAGAAAATGCTATTTTTTTGCTTTAGGTGTTAATAGAATGAGAATAATGAGGGATATGTGAGATGTAGCTACAATTAGTCGTTGATCGGCGATTCTCGAAGTGTCAAGAATTTCGAATAGCCAACCATAAAAAGTTAAACTTACAGTTAGCATTTGCTCATTATCAATACAATTTTTAATAAATTCATCACTTAGTCGTTTAGCGGTAACAGTTTACTGGGGCAAAACGGTTATTATGTTTTGAAAAGCCCGCAAAAACGTTTCGATAATTTCCCACAGTACCGCTAGATGTCACCCGTCCTCTGATGGTTGGTACGCCTGCACAGAGTGATAGAGATAAACGAGAGGAGTCACTCAAATGGGGAAGGAAGTGAACGCTGAAATGATTATGATATCTAATTGATAGATGGCGCAAAATTTCAATTCTAGAGATCTAGCCAATGAAAATTATCCTTGCTATTTCAATTCCCAGAAGACCGGCAAATTCAAAAATTTGTTTATTTTCAGAAAAAATTAATTAGGTATAACTAAAAAATTTAAATTCTATTTAGATCTTCTTAAATTTCAATCCTTGGTAAAAAGATTTTTTACCGTAATACGCGTACAGTTACACTTATTATATTTGGAGACGGAACTAAAGGCCGATGTCTTTTTTCGTTATCAAAAAATATGGTAATACGTTAAAAAGTTTTTGGAGTGAAGCATCTTTTACGTATAAAGAATATTGAGAATTCAGTTCAAAGTACTAGCCTAAAAGCAAATATGTAAGAAAATAAAATAATATAAAATTGAATTCAAGTGTTTCTGTTTGTTCCAGAATAGTTTCTAATTCTGTTTTGTAAAAAATCAGACCGAAAATTTAAACTAGCTCACCAGTAGCATATCGCTTTCGTGAACTTAATCAGATGATATTTAGGGCCCGAACACGCTTTTATAGAAGATGAATCGACATATTATATTACATGATATATAT
>JAZBHA010001068.1:15575-31604 GCA_037464855.1 Iselma pallidipennis | reverse complement strand
TGGACCAAGTACTGTAGAAAATACATTTATGAATAGTTTAAATGATTATAAACTGTATACATTATAATTTGAAAATAATACAATTTAGTTTTAATAAGTTTCTTCTTGTTTCAACACAACTTCTAATGGATATTGCAAATAAAATTTTAAGGAATATTAATAAACTTTATTAGAAACATTAATTGTTGTCTTTTTATGTCTTCTTTTTTACAAACAAATTACTGATTATATGGATGGATTGGGATTGCATAACCAAAAATACAATACAATTACATATATGTGCTGATTTATAGCAATATTGTGTTTAATTTAAAGCCTCAATTACCTTTAACTTGCAGTTTATTTTGATTTTAATTGCACACTGACAATTTTTCGATTATCGAAAAATATTGTATACCGGATGGACAATGCTGTTCCAGGTTAAAGTAGTCAATGGATTAGGAACAGCTTGATGTATGGTATTAAAACTGATGTTTGTCAAGGTTTTTGTCTAGGTTGAGATGTAACAAAGATAATGATTAACAATCTGTATTACTGACCTAATACAGGATTTGTATTGGGTTGGTTCATTGCCGACTTTGGCCTGAAATAGCATTGTACACTCGGTATATCGTCTATATGGAATTAGGAAACATTGGCGCAAATGTTGTCCCATTTTCAACATTTTTACAATTAACATCATTATTATTTGATTAAATCTTAAAGCACAATTAACGAAAATTCATTGTTCAGAAAACGAACCATAGAAAACAGTCTAACTGAACAATTATGTTATAAAAAATTTGGCATTATTTGGCAATATAACAACTCAGCTTATGCCTATATTATTATTCTTAAAAATATGCATTTCTAAATAACTAATTTTCTATATTCACATTTATTGAAATGCAAAATAAAAGGTTGTAAGCCCAAAAAAATTGATAATAAATAAACGCAACAATTCTAAACACAAAGCAATAAAAGTTCGGAAAATCAATAACGCCAGAACCAATAAAAGAAACTCCAAAAGGAAAAGTTGCACGTGTGTAATCTCGAAAAAAAAATTAAGCTTCCATTGACGACAATTATTTAACGCTTGCAATGTAAATACGACAATTTGACGTTTAACCAATAAACATACAACAGCTCAACATAAATAACATTTTAAACATACAGAGTAACCCACTGAAAACAACCCAATCATGTCTCATTTATAGAAAACGGCACATCATTGAACATGTAGGATACTTTCGATGGGTTAATCTGTATATACCGGTTGTTGGCAAGCTTCTAGGTACATAGGCGAAAAGAGGCCGGGGCGGGAGTAAGAACACTTTATAGATTTTGTATGAGGGCAACAGAGACAAAAAGTGGTTTGTTTAGGTAGAAGTTTACCTGTTCTGGACAATGAAGAAGTCCCCACCTTTCACGTTGTACATTTTCGTCACTGTTGCCCTTATACAAAATCTCTATAAAGTGTTCACACTCCCACCCCGGCCTCTTTTCACCTATGTACCTAGAAGCTTGCCAACAACCGGTATGTAATTATACGTGTATTTTAAAGACACCCATACACGATCCAACGTGTATAGGTTGAACAGTTGCGCATTTTAAATGCGATTATTCATTAGTAATGCAATATCGAAATAAGATAATCAAATAAATTTGCAACAAATTGATAAGGCGATTTGAGCAAAACGTTAGATCGTTTCTGGATGCCTACTATGCATATTTAACAACTAATTTCCAAAGAAGATGAGGCACTGTCTCATTCTAATTTAGATGACAATTATCAACAGTTAACGAAATTTTTTTAATTTACCAACAATAGAACAATTTCGATAACATCTTGATGAAATTAAAATAAGGTTTTGTACATTTAGTAACACAAAACATTAATACATACACATTAATATACAAATAAGGTATGATCAATTGCAATAATGCGCAACTACAACAGGTGATCAGATTTTTTCTCATTCAACTCTTCTGAACCAAAATAATTCTGATCAATCGCTATTTTATCAAGCAACGACAATGGAAACCAAGTAAGATGGTTAATTATTACAAATTTAGGAACACAAAATTCGAGTCTTTTCGGACTTTTAGGGGCTGTTCAGACACGGCATGTTAATGATCATTAAGCAAACGAAGAATCACGAGTCGACAGTCTCAACTTATCGCTGTGACATAAGACAGACAAGGATATCAAATACGCTGTGTGGGCGCTAATGATCATTAACATGCGTGTCTGAACAGCCCCTTATACAGGTATATATAGAAAAAAGTGTGGTCTTGAGGTGCACGACAGCAAAAGAAATAGCCGATATTAGTAGATAATCTCTGATACATGAATCGAAGAGAGATATCGTTTGCAAGATAAGCAACCTGCTAGCTAATACATTGTCGCACTACTATTCACAACATTTGAAAGAAGGCAATCGGCTTGCTGCTATCTCGCTTCGATTCGTGCATCAGAGATTGCTAATATCGGCTACTTCTTTTGCTCTCGTGCACCACAATACCACACTTTTTCCTGGACATACCGGTATAATTCAATATAACTCTTTGTTTTAAGCTTTCTTCAATTTCAGCGTACGTCGAAAGATAAATCGAAAATATACCGACTCTATCTTAATTAGAAAACCCCGTAAACGAAACTTTAGTAAAATCCAGAGCAAATTAATCTACGAAATGATTTAACTCGAGAATAATAATTTTAAAATGTAAAAGCATTTTGCCTAAATGGTAGCTCGGTTATTTAAAAATTGGATATTTCGCCACAAATTTAAGGCAAATTTGCTAACAAACAACATAATTTCCGCACTTTATCCCTTTCAAATGAATAAAAGTATTTGTATTTTGGAAACTGATGTTAATTAATTGTCAATAATAATGTACGAAATTTTTTCAGTTGGGGTTTTATCTGTATTTGAATAGCGTCACCGCTTATAATTATCTCTATCTGTTTCTCAAAACTTCTCTAATAATCCACCCTAACGTATTTTATTATAATGAATTTTAATTTTATTGAATTAATGGTGAACTCTGACTTTCACTAAAATCCAAAGTATAATACATTTCAGTCGTATCTAAAGCTGGTAAATTGCGACAAGGTGTGGTGGTTGGTGGTTTATTTTTTCCAGTAAACCAATCACTGGAAATTATTCTATTCAAGTTTGAAAATAATTTAAACAAAAACTTCAGTTTGGTACAAAAAAAAACACCAAACGAACAGAATGATGTACTTTACCTGTTTTTGATGTTCGCTTGTTGGGAAGCTTTGCGACGTTTATAGGAGTAACAACGCGAAAATACGCGTGTTATAAATCTAGTGGTTTTATAAACTCGACAATAACAGGCTGTTACCTGTAAAGGAAGAAAACGATTGTATTTCGGCGGTAATAGTTAAAGGAAATTTAGCTTACAATCAAGAGAACAATAACTAAAGCTGCCACTAAAGTTCCAGCTGCAATATATACATTATGCATATGATCTAAATGTATGGAGATAGGCATACGCAAATCCAATTCATGACTTTCATCTAAACCAATATTGGTAATTGTTTCAACAACGAATTGATCTTAAAAAGAGAACTGTCCAAAATTTTGATTAACAAATATAAACATAGAGTACCTTCACAAAGTCGTCCAGTAAAGCCCGGCTTACAAGCACAATAAAACGAATCTCTATTACTCCAACAAGTACCACCATTAGTACATGGATTAGTGCTGCAAACCTTTATTAAAATTCAATAAATTTCATTGAAATCGATTCAATTTTAATGACTTACTGTACGTGTTGGGAATTCACAATCTAAACTGTAATGTCCTTTAAGACATTCACACGAATATGTATTACCGTGATCAACACAATATTTTGGTTCATCACATGGATTCGGTTCACATAAATCAATCTAAAGAAAATTTCAAACTTAATATACTCCTAATTTATTTAAACATTTCAAAAACAAGTATTGACCTTTATTTGGCAACGTTTTCCAGTAAAGCCCCGACCACAAGTACAAGTATAATAACCAACATGGTCCGTACAAGTACCACCATTTATACAGGGCGATGATTCACATTCGTTATATTCATAATCGCAATGCGTACCAGTGAAGCCTAAAAAATATCCTTCTAGATCCTATCTACGACACTGCTGTTAGCAGGAATTTGTAAACATAGGATTGATTGGTGAAACTTTTAAATTAACTGAACCCTTAACATCAATTGTCCTACTATTTACAAGATTCCACTTGTATGGATGAGTCCACGTCTGCTCAGATTCGGACAGAGTAAAAATCGCGAGCCGAATCATACGAGCCAGTAATGGAACGAAGAAATATAGCTAATTCATAAAAGCCGCAAAGTTTTTTAGTAGTCGGGACACTACAGATGAGTCTATCAAATATGGCAAATGACGAGCCAGGAACCCGAGCCCGAACTCGAACCCAAACTAACAGCAATCTATGGTGCATACGCCCGTTTGCTCCCATTTTGCACTGGCAAACAAAATGTGGCACGTGAATGGCATAAGATCGAACAAGTTTTTCAACGTTGACACGGATCGGATATGAGTGGTGGATTGTTTGACGATCACTGGGTGCACAGTGGGTTGCCTAATGCAAAATCGGGACATAGCGTGCGAATCGACCATAGCGTATGAATTCGGAACAGTTTGGAATGGAAAAATAATATACGAGATCCCTAATTTATACAAACCTGGTTCACAGAAACACTTATAACCGTCATCTTCATCAACACATATACCATGAACACATGGTGATGAATCGCAATCATTTTTATTATGTTCACAAAGGAACCCAGAAAAGCCAGTTAAACAGTTACATTTAAATTCAGTACCATTATCCTTACATTTACCACCATTCTGACAAGGCATTGATTCACATGGATTTATCTTCTTTTCACATGTTTTACCTGTATAACCTAACGTATGGAAAAAAATACATATTTACTTTAATATCCATGTCTAATATATATTTGGTCAATAGAGACAGACAATTATTGAATTAGGTACTTCTCTCTATCTAGAATGAATTTTCTACAGATGGCATGTCACGTTCTAAACTCAACGACTTTTATAAAGAAGGGAGGCAAAAAAAAAACGGATATTCGCAACTCAATCAACTTTCTTTTCTAGAAGAGGTTTTGATGAAAAAGACGGGTTCGTCGTCAATTTTACGATGCCGTTTCCAGATTTTCTGCGGTCGGAATCTAAATGAGTTCTCTTTTAACTCATTATCAACTGATAACGAAACACATCACTCACTATATATATCAGAGAATTTGTTTAGGATAAAACTACATACTAAATCAATATTGATAGAATTTTTGCTTTATCAACGTAATTAATTTAATTAATTAAAGAAATCCGCGGTGGGACTATACCTATATTGTATGAAACTTTGGAAATTTTTTGGAACTAATTAAAGTCTTTTTTCACCGTTTAACCGAAAAAAGTCCGTGCCTCGGACATGGTCCGAAATTTAAATCTGACAACCTCTAGATACAATAATAAAAATTGCCGAAAATTGTCAAGGTGTATCGATAGCACAATTGGTCAGTGTAGTCAACCGGCAATTGAAAGATGTGGTGTTCGTATCCCGCCCGAGGCACGGACTCTTTTCTTGATTTTTGACAATACTGGAAATTCTTGTGTATTTGTAACGCTGTTCAGAATAACTATAATTAACTAACAAAGTTTTTCAATATTTTTTATTTCACGTACCATAGATTCTAAAGAAATTCCTGTAATATAATTTATATACATATTCATAATTTGACTTACCATACGGGCACAAACACTGGAAAGTTGATCCTTCATGTCCTTGTGAAATATCAACACATATACCATTATTCTTGCAAGGACTAGGATAACAAGCATCCTGTTCTTCACAATGTTGTCCTACATAGCCTAAACAGCATTGACATTCGTAATCATCCTGTAAATGAATTTATGAGAGAAGGAAACACACACACAAAAAATAATCGAACACTTAAAAAAGTTTCATAATCTGAAAGGCAAATAAATTGGTGCATAGTTTCGTTCTAGTAAACAAGTTAAAGGGATGGATAAATCTCGGATAAGCTAATTTATGTCTGTCACGTTTTACGTATAAAGTAAGTTCTCTCACATCACCTATTTTGTGGGGTGTTCTAATTAAACATCCCTTATATACATATATACATACACACGAAATATCGACTCAAGTTTTAGCTATAAATCATCGGTTTATATTTATAAAAAAAAAATTACTTACCATTGAATTATTCGTATAACATAAACCTTTCCTTGAACAATCCTCATTTTCTCCACAATTATCAGCTTTAACAATTACTTTCAGTCGAATACATTGAGCACCCCATGATTCCGAAACCACTAATTCAGGATTATTATTATTTATTGAATATTATCAATCGTAACGAACTTACCAATTAGTAAATTAATACCTAGTGTTAAATCTTTATCGTACAATGTAATAACTTTCTGATTGTCAATTTTCAATGGTGTTATATCTAATAGAACCCCTTCAGTTATGTCACAATTTTCATGACCATTACGTGTTACTTGATATACAGATGGTGTTGGTTCATATATGAATCTGTTGATCATGATAGATTCATGGTTATTATTATTTGTAACTTGTAACAAATACAGAGTGAATTTAGACGGATGAACTTAGTTACCTAAGGGCTATTTAAAGTAATCATAAATTATTCCAGTTTAAAACAGTGAAAATACCCTGAAGATCTTTAAAATACAAAAATAAAAATCTAATTTGAACAAACTTATAATAAATCAGCTCCAAATATGGATATGAAAAGAAAAATCGATTTAATTTATATGAACTTTATAACTAATAATTCAATTAGTTTGTCTATATTCTGTGTGAATTTCATGTTGTATTTCTGATCAAAATCGGATGCAAGTCGATAGGAATTTGATTAATAATTGTAACTTTTGAAACCACAGAAATTTAATATTACTCGGATATAACGAATTCCATGGGACTCACAAATTTGTTCGTAATAACCATTATAGGTCCTGACTCCACAAAACGTATTTAAGGCGTCTTTTGGTTGTATACATATAATCGCCTATTTTTATAACTTATAGGATGTCCCACTGTAATCAAATGGAGACCTTCACACGTACGCCGACCCGGTCGGCGGCGAGGTAAAATATAGCCGGCGATCGAAGGAAATGTTTCCTTATGAAGCTTTCAACACACGCCGTCGCCGTCGCCGGCGAGAGCTTTGTGGAACATACGTTTCTTTAGTTACTGAGAAAATCAAAGCGATTGCCGGCGACAGCAATGCCGGTGTGTATTAAAAGCATGTCGCCAGCGTCAGCGACAGCAATGCCGGTGTGTATTAAAAGCATGTCGCCAGCGTCGGCGACAGCCACAGCTTGAAACCGGTGTGTCTGAAAACTTGTCCAAAAGATGAGCAAAGTTATAAAAAAATTTTCTCATAAAAATATAGAATACAGGTTGCAGGATTTATACTCTAGTTGTTATGCAAATCGGGAGATACATAAACCTAGTGCAACAGAAAATTTGAAAAAGAGCGGGAAGTTTTTCGCTGTGACACCCTACATAATTAGGAAAACTCGTTCGTTATATCCGTGGAGAATAATTCAGTTGATCTACATATTTCTTACCTGCCAGGATTTGATAGATTTACAATTGGCCATTGTTGATTTAAATAAGAATCATCTATACGTAATATTAAAACATCACCACTTTGAATTTCAATGTAAGTATCCCATCGTAATGTAAAACAATTTGTTGAATTATTATCATTTGAATTCCATATTGTGTTATTCAAGTTTTTTTGATAAGCGTCAGATGATGATTCATGATTACAATCGGAGGTAACCTAGAGAACAGGAAAAAACAACTCACCAATGACAAAAACTATACATTTTGTAAGTAAATCAATAGCAAAATATTGTACGAGTCTTTCTAAACACCAGCAACCAGCAACTAACATCTTTACAAGTAAAATCAATTCAAGTCATTCCCTCAACTGTATTTATCAAAATTGTTTTCACCATTTCATTATCAAATAATTAAAATTTTAAGGATTAATGAACTACTTTGGACAAACTGTAACATAATAATAATATTTGTACAGCATATCAAGCATCTGCATTGATTATCAAAAGGACGTGCCAAACAGTTTGTGTAACTGTTTGCGAATAAGATCCAGTGACGGATCGCCTGTGGAATTAATGAAGCTCAAGTTTCAGTACTCCCAGATCAAAGGAGTAAGTTTCAGAGCCCTTCAATGAACATAACTTTCGGGCCCCCAAATATCTGGATCCACCTCTGATAAGATCCTTTAGATATGCATGCTTAACACAAATAACAAAACAGTGGTCCTCATAGAAGGAACATCCTGTACAATAGGTGTTACATGACAAGTATTAGAAGGCAGTATTAAGGCAGACATAATAGAAAATTTTATTAATTAACCAAGAACGTACAAAACAGGCACTATGGAAGTTTTCCCTTATGTAAGTTAATAGCTTAATGGTATTGTTTGTCAAGATTAATAGAAAACAATAATTTAACTAGTTCCCCTTTTCCTTTAAATTACATTCTTGAGGTCAATAGGGACGTAACTTAATTTTTTTTTTACAAAAAGAACAAAAAATACAACTAAATTAGAATTGGATTTCTTTGGTTCTTCTTCATTTATTACATTCGATCAGATAAGAAATTTCATTTATTATCAAAGACCAATAAAGACTTATGCAACTTTGAAAGCAAAAATTATATTGACGACACTGACAAAAGATCTATAGATTTTCATCCGATATTTTCTGATTGTTTTTGCCACAAAAATCGAATCATATAATAAAAACAAATATTCAATTTAATATAATAATACTTCGTTCAAATAAACTTACCTGAATCGGCAATAGAAGCTCTTGAGTCTCATTTCCTTTCCAAATTCGATAGTCACCTGGCAAAAGTGGTAGATCGCATGATATTGTCTCCAATATATCATTAAAATTCGATTGTAATTTCTGCCCTTTACGATCATGAATATCTGTTGTTTCAATAGTTGTATTAAAATTATGCGAATTTGTTTGTAATATTGTTGGTGATACGGTTGATGATATTGATGTATTATCTTCTGTGGTTGTATTATTATTATTATTATTATTATTATTATTATTATTATTATTAGAATCGTTTAAACTATCATTTGATACAATAGTTTGTATTTGGTGTAATACAGATCCATTTAACTGGTTCTTATTGAATATCACTATTAATACCAATATAGTGTAATGGTAATTCATGTCGATTTTGTTATAAATAAAATTCATCACGAACTCATTTCAAGTCAATTACCAAATTAACTGCAATATCAAGAACAATTATTTGCCATTAATAGGAATCGGACTTGTTCAAGCAAAAATTGATGCGACAATTTATAATTATTTTCAATTAGATTACAGTAGATTCCTTGATGAGTGGGATATGGGATATGAATAAAAAATACGGGATTAAGTAAACTCATAATTAACACAAACAATGTAGCATGAAAATTATATGAATATTTATAGCAAATTTTCGTATGATTAAATTCAAAATAAATTACAAACTATATTCTAGTAACCGTTACGCCATTTCGATTTTATTTTGCAATTGAATTCTAATCAATTATCCGTGTACTCTAAAGGATAATTCACATATAGGGGACTGTGCGCCAGTGTGTCGTCTATTTTAGAATCGAAAAATTGCTTCTGTCTTGTATAAAATACACTGGAGGAACTCGGGGCACGCAACAGAATTATCCTGATGTGGGCCCCAGGACATTGTCAAGTGGTTGGGAACGAGATCGCCGATTGACTGGCAAGTAAGGCATCGACAGAAAGCTTCTTCGGTCCGGAACCGACACTCGGGGGGTGGTCACTACCACAATAAAACCCTAACTAGTAAATGGGCAAACGAAGCCCACAATTACTGGTTGGAACTTCATAGAAGGTCCTTCCAGGGAGCTTTCGAAACAGGCTCTTTCATCAAACAGAGCCGATCTAAGAAGAGTGGTAGGAATCCTAACGGGACACACAATATTTAGAGGAAGACGAGACTGTGTGAGTGCTCTACTCTTCCTGAGCTGAGGCGCCGCTGGTTTGGGTTGCCGTTCATCGAACCTCAGGAGGTACAGAGAGTATCTACTGGGGATATTCTGGGCTTCATCAAAGACTCAGGACTGTATGGAACTCTGAGAACTCGGGGCTAACAATGGACTATTAGAGTCTAATTGTAAGTATAACTGGGAAGACCCAGCCCCTTTTGAACATATAAACATAAAATAGTATATTGAAACAGTCCTTGCCAATTCACACAATGGATCGCGTTTAAAGCGATTTTTGACGACAGCGCACTTTACCTATAGGTACGTTAAAGTTAATTCAAAGTTGATTATGTTCTAATGACTAAAGTAAAAAACAGTTGATAACATGGCATATAAAGATAACAGAAATAGGAAAGATGAGAATGACGTGACAGAACAAAAGCAAGTTTGCCGATTTCACCTTGACTAATTTACTTTTATTCAACCTAAAATCTAATTATTATTATTATTATTGGAGTAGGAGTTAATTAGAGAATTTCGAACTAATGTTTCTTTTATTTTGTTAAAATTTTAAATAGTTTCACGAAAATAACGACAATTTAGTCAAAATGTGGCCGTATGAATATCTATCGCCACTGTAGGGGTATTTTCATTATAGTTACAGGATATTGAAATTTTATTCAGTTCCGACAATTTTAACTTCTGATGATATTTATTCTTCAATTTCCTGCACTCAGAGGGGGTGTTTTGTTGTAAAGGAGAAATTTGTAATTTTTATAAAAAAAATAAGATATAGGTTTAAATAGAATATGCCCTAATTTTGAATTTGCCCTAGCAACAGAGAATTACCGATTGCGCCGCATGGGCGCCAGGAACACAATTTATCTTTAATTTAATTTTCTTGTGGAATAGAAATTATCCCCTTGTCTAATTAAATCTAACCAGGTATTGTTCTTTTTTGTGTAGGCGCTTTTATGTAAATTTTACTGAATATTTTCGATAATTCATCAAATTTCTTGTGGTTGTTAGAAGGCAAAGAAGTTATTCAACAAAATACTATTATATTATACATTAAATTGAACTTTGCGCTTTTTTGCGGGTATCACACACCACAATCAAATATTTGTGTCAGTAATCTTCACATTTTCTGAACCTTAAGAAGATTGGGGTGAATGTGGGCGAGAAGAAAAAAAATATTATCAATGTCGATAGAGAGAGACTTTTTCCACTGATACTCTTAAAAATTAATATCAATTCAATGGTTTTATTTGAATTTTTATCGAAAAAGTGTTTAAAATACTAATTTCAATTTAATTAATTAATTGGAAAAAAAATTTGGCTTCAATTATATAAAATTATCAATATTATTTCAACATATTCGTATCAAAAAGTCAATTATTAATTGATGAAACAATTTAACTTTATGATTGTCATGATTGTTGAACCTCCAAAACCATTAAATTTTCTTGGATTATATCCATAATATCAAAACCAACAAATCCTAATCTTATTCCAACCAATTATCGGTGAATAATAACTAATTTGAAAACTTTTAATTTATTACTCCAATTAACTTTTTCCTAACAAATCCGTCTAATAAAATCTAACATTAATTTGATAAAATAGCAAAAATTAATTTTTAGAAAAATTCTAATATCCAATTTTAATCTACAATAAGATGTATCGTTCCTATTATTGTTAGATTAGTTATATCCAAATAAGTGGCGAATACTTACCGTTATCGATAAGCAGTTAAAAGTACCCATCAAAATACCTGCGAACGTAAAACACAACTATTATACCACTAGTATTACCTTTCAGTAAACAATTCCTTTAATTCCTGATGAATATTGGGTCCAACGCAGAATCCTGCTGCCTGCTAGATACAGGATTCTGCGCTCTGACGTCACCAGGATTGGTAAACGCCTTACTATCATATTGTCTCCAATAACATAACTAAAAGTTGATTAGGACTATCGTTATTATTTGGAATTGTTGATTATCCTGTAGACTTGCAGACTCTATTCAAGCTACTTCGTTTGGTTTTCTTTTTAATTTCTGAATGCAGGGTAAAATAAAACAAGTTTTGAGATCAAAAATATCGTATTGAATACTGATACAAAAATAATAATCACAATTTATCACAGTTACGTTAATGCAGTTCTTGGTCAATCCACTAGGATACACAATTGAATCGGAGCTGAACAAAATTCTGCGAACATATTAATAAAAATAATAATAATAATATGTTTAAAAGACAGATACGATTGTCAGCAAGATTATATTTTATATAAAGTTAATAAAAAAAAAGTCTAGACTGAAATTAGACATAATCCTGCTGACAACTTCTAATTAGTATTTATATAGCGGTAATATTTTCTGTTCCACCCTCTAGTAAAAATTTTAGTTTTCTTTTTATAAAAATTCTTAAATAAAACCCGAATTTCATTAAAGGTTTTTTATTTGTCTTAAATGTTTATTTAAGAAAAATATTCTACATCCCCCCAGGATTATTCAGAGAATTTTTTCCAATTCTTCAGTCAATTCATCGAATTATCCTGTAATATTTCTTTTTTTTTTTTGAAACTCAACAATACAGGAAGATATGGCGAAATTTTTAATAAAAACATACAAACCTGTGTGCAAAATTCTCAAAAAAAACTATTATCTTGTAACTTCTGGATGTGTTAATAAATCTACTAAATTTCCATTCTTCTTTTGCTATTCAAGACAATATAAAAACTAAAATTTGTGTCCTCAAATTAATTACAGTAAAGGTTCAATAATCCAAAATAGAATACGTTATTTATTATCTTTCGGTATTAAAAATTAATAATTCAGAGAAAATAAATGTAATTTATTTCAAAAATAAAAGCTGTAAACTGAAATTAAACGTTAATTAATACTTTTATTTACACAGTATTTC
Organism: Iselma pallidipennis; assembly: GCA_037464855.1. NCBI lineage: Eukaryota > Metazoa > Arthropoda > Insecta > Coleoptera > Meloidae > Iselma > Iselma pallidipennis. Next base: position 18,578 of record JAZBHA010001068.1, on the reverse strand, counting down.
ATTCTTTCAGCTGGAATAAAAAGAATGGGATTATTTAAAGAACTTTTTAGATTCTTGTAGACGTTGACTTTCAATTAGAATGTTAATTTTCCATCATTTAAAACATAATTGAATTGATTTTCTCTATTGAAGTTACTATCAAGGTTTTTTGTTTCTTTATTTCGAATTATCGAAATTGATTTTGTATTAACACGGCCACTGACGTTCCAACGCCGCATTACGCGACTTACGCCCGTTTTCACTGTTTTGCTCTTAATCCATGGATAGGTAACTCGAGAGTTTGTTAGTTCATGAGTTAAAATTGTCTTTTCCTTTCACCGTATATTTTCAACCACGAGTAAGCCAGTCGGCAGTTTAACTCAAAAATAGTTGACAACACTGTAAAATGCATTTCAGAAGCCAATGAAAATTCAGCATCTATCCGGCTGGTGAAAACGAGAAGGTGACGTCACATTTTAGGAGAGGGTGGTTTTTGCAACATGTTATAGAAGTTGGGAAAGATACAAAAAATATTCATTTGTAAAGGAAGCCAGGTAACAAAATTGTCAAACAGATGGTTAATCCACAGATAAAAATTTAACCCCCCGATATCGAGGAGTTAGTTTTACTCGAGAGTTATCCACAGTTAGAGTGCGATGAAAGGATATTCGCCATTTTTATCCAACGGACGGCCTAACTCTGCTTTAACTCTGGCAAAAATTGTGCGGTGAAAACGGGCGTTACTGTGCGTTCATGCTTTCGCGGTGAGTTATATTCTGAGGAGAAAAACTTGCGATAAGCAAAATGATACAACAGATAGCTCCCTCTTTATTTTTAGAAAAAGAGGACATATCTTCTTCCTTATGTGTCAAGAGAGAAGGCACGAAGTTGAAACAGAATCATAATTAAGAAAATGGCAATTTAGAATGAATCATTCCAATAAAATTTCAAGTTTTTAGTTAGAAATCTGGATGGAAGTTACTTACCTTTAATTAAATGAATCAAAATGTAATGAAAAAATATTATTTTAGTCGAAAATTTAAATAAAAACTCATCTTAAAAGGAAGACTTATGCATTATTAATACTTGACATATTTTATGATGTACCTTCATAACAGTATTTTGTATTTTATCATTACAACTATAATAAATATCATACACGTACCTATAACAATTATCTCTTAAAGAAAATTAATTCTTCTTTATGTTGTTCAATAAAAGTAGCAAACCGATCACTTGTTCCCTTAAATCGGTGATCGATTTCGAGATATATCCGTTTGAAGAAAAGAAAAAGAAAAAACAACTCTAGTTTACATAATAATCAATAAAAGAATTCTTATTACTGCAATTCTTGACTTTCTAGAGAGAAAATATCTACTTGCTGGGTGATGATCTTGATCCTGAAGCTTCTACATTTCAATTTTTTCCCCAATATGCTTAGCATTTGGTTTTTACTGAGAAATTACGCTCAGCATTCAAAAAATTTCGTAACCACTTTCCATATATTATTCAAACAGTTTTAGGGTGCAGATAGACAAAGAGATTTTTCTCTCCTAACTTTTCCCATTCTCTCGCTCTAAAAATAGAGAGGAAATTATCTTTTGTCTTGTTTTTAACACAAGAAGGGGAAAGTTAGAAGAGAAAAGTGTCTCCGTCTATATGCACCCTTATGGCGCTTAATGTATTTTTCTTGGTGTTAAAAGTCTGGTCCATTCATAGTTTTTTAATCATTTTTTATTTCCAAAATAAAATAAGTATTACAAAATAAGATGAATTTGCAAAAATTTTTTTAATAATTAAAAAAATGTTGAAAAAATACAGTAAGTTTATAATTTCTGAAGAATAGTAATGTGTTTATAAACAATTCATTCCATCATTACACTGGTGATTAATCTTTGTATTCCTCCAATCAAAAACAAAGAAAATAAAAAATTAGTTAAATGAAGAAAAATAAGGAAGTTGTCCTTATCGTGTATCCCAAAAAAATCCTATATTGATTGAAAAAAATACGTGAAAAAATTTATATGGAATACTAATTAGTGCCTATTGACGAGAAGAGTTTCTAAAGATTCTCCTCTTTTAAAGACAAACAAACCATTTAGAAAATAAAATCTCTTGGCATTTTTCTCGTGTCTATGTCTATGACATATACAGGCAAAAATGGGCAAGTTTCAGACAATTATAATGAAACCCCAAATTTACAATCTAACACATCTCCTTTCAGTTGCTCTACGAAATACATATCAATCATAGAATAAAAATATTACTAAAAACAAATGGGCAATAATATCGACTATAATATTGTTACAAAGTTTGTTGGAATATTTTAGTTTCAACCACTTTAAACATAAATAGATTTTAGTTAGAGACGTTTTAGTTGTCTACAGAAACTCGTTTAAATCAACTTTGAAAAGTGGGAAAAAGTGAACAGATGAAATACATGAAACTCGAACCATATAAAGCCTTTGTCCTGAAAATTTAATTTTATTGTTTATGTGAAAAAGAGGAGAGAAAATTACACATTGGTTTTTGAACAAATTTAAATAAGGAGTATGTAGTTCATTTTTGTTTAAACGAAATTTAGGAATTTTGTTTTGCAATCAATTTAATTATAATCAATTTTACGATAAACCAAAATTTTGACAATTAAACATACTGTGAAAAACAATTTTTCATTTAGTAAACTCATCAAATATAATTTAAAACAATGCTAATTGCAAGATACTATTAAGACTCATTTAATTCTAATCTAAAAATCTGACAAAAACAAGTTCTCAAAGCTTAAAACTAAAAAAAAAATGTATTTTTGTAGTCATAATTTCACAATTACCAATAAATTTCATTACGGTAACCACAAAAATAATAATAATAATAAAAAATGTACTATTTGTACACAATTATGGATCATACGTATACGTAAATATAAATTTATTGATAACAGTAATTTTTTTTTATTTTATACATACATTATCGAAAAAAAAAATAAGGTCCTCTTACGGCCACGTTTCAGATTATTAAAAAAAA
>JAZBHA010001068.1:0-15557 GCA_037464855.1 Iselma pallidipennis | reverse complement strand
ATGGAAGAAGTAGGTAAATTAAAGTCGGCGCCTTTTATGGAAATCATCACGTCGATTACCGTTGTTGATCCAGTGGCCTCTACCGCCACCACGTGGACCATATGGGCCCATATTACCACGTCCATTGAAACGACGATTGTTGCGATTGTACACATTCGAAAATTGATTTGGTTCCTATTATCACAATTACCACATAATCAAAATATTGAATTAACTGATAGAAATATTAATATAGCAATGGGAGAAGGGAAGATTATAAAATTTGTCGGTACGTCTCTTCATTACTGATCTGATTTGGGGGAAGGACCCCCCACAAGTATAATTACTACTCTTCGATATAAGCAACCTTTGGTAACGTTATTAAAAAAATTGCACGCTAATCAATAATAGCAATTAACTTCTGATAAGAGGAATTTCGGTTTTTAATAAACACATTTAGTAGGTCAAGTTCATTATAAATGGGTTTCATTATCCCTATAATGCATTCAAAATTACACAATTTTCATTCTGAAAAAATTTCTGCACATTTATCGGGCATAAGCTATCATTAGTATAGTCTGTTGAAAAAAGTTCACGAAAAGAGGCAAAATTATAGTTTAAATGCAACTGAAAACGATCAAACTTTGAAGTAGTACTAGATGAGCAAGAAGATTCTGTATATGTGATAGGATATCAATAGATCCCAAGAACACCAAACTGTCTATATCACTAATATAAAACGAAACATAAAAGATATTATGGTAAAAAATTCTCTTTGCATTTCAGCATCGACATGAGTATGTATATTAACGTACACTAGTTTGAAAGGAAACGAACCCTTATGGACACATAAGTATTTAATCCATTTAGCTCCGAAGTGGTTGTTTCTGTTCCGTTTCTCTTCCAGTTTAAACTAATGGATGCTAAACCTTCAAAAGACGAATTTCCAGATCAAACTTTACTACAATTTAAATTAAAAACGGCTACCTATATCGTAATATTTGAAATAATCAATCCTCAAACCAAACAAACAACATTTCTAAACAATTTTGGAAATTATTTTTTTTTAGGATTGATAAGTGAAATTAAATCAGATCAGTAACAAATTCTTATCATGATTAAAAACCATGTTACGGAAATATTGTTTATCAATTTAATACAATACATTCTAGAGATTTATATTAAATTCATAAATATGCAAGGAATAATAATGGAGGGAAAATCGTGATCAATATTAAAATAACACTAAATAAATTCATTATGTAAAATAAATAGTTTCACAGAAGGGAAGATGGTCATTAATTTAACAAACTACTAATCGATAGATGATTGATCCAGAAATCTGATTGTGTTTCGTGAAAACTTCAAAAAAAAAACAGTGTATGCCATTTATAACGACACTGTTTATAACAACCACTAAAACTGCTAATTGTATTTTTTTGGAAAATAATATCCACTAACGTATCAGGTATTTGAGATAACAATGATTTATTTGGCCGAATATGTAGCCGTTATAAACAACTCATAATGTATTTGATTGATTAATTAGTATTGGAATATTTTTATATTAAAAAAATGCAATAAACATATTATAGACATTCTATAGACGTATTTTTAGTACTGATACATTAGATCTCCAGAAAATTTCTATTAAAAATCCTAAGTAAAATTTTCGAATATTATTACACATTTTTAGAATAAGTTTTCATGAAATCTTGTGATTAAAAATTTTCTATGGCACCTGTTTTGATGAGTTTTTACGTTTCGAAATACATAATTAAAGGGGGTTATAGGCACTAATTCATGTTGCAGAGTGTGTAGGCTTGCATCAGCATCATGTAAGGCATCAGACTTCTGGCCAACGTTCAACGTGTGGTGGATGACGTGAAATACGTGATTGATGCCGTATTGACCAATAAAATCGCACATTAGCTGATTCAAGAATCAGTGTAGGAATCGGTATGTGTAACCGACCTGATGCTGATGCAGGTTTCATGAGTCCTAGCAGTGTCCGCATGAATCAGTGTCTGTAACTCTCTTTAAAATGATAAATAACTATACTCAGCATTTGACTACAAAATATATCTTTACGTTTACGTAAATATGCGAATCTACTGTTTTCCCCAAAACCATTTTTTATTATTTTATTTGTATTCAGTTAATACTTTTTATTATCGATAAATTTCTAATAAAAGTTGTTAGGGTACTATTATATAATATTATAGGGGGAGATTTTTCTCTTTTTTTCCTATCTTTCGATAAATAAGATATACATAGTAGCAATTATTTTCTTTTAAATAGAGGGAAGAATACGTTAGGCAAGAGTAATCTCGTATTATCACATTAGGGCATTCAAAATTTTCAGTATTCTAATACTGAACTTAAGCAATTACTGTATTTTTTTAAAAGGTCTTTTTCATCGGATTGCCTACCCCAAAAACAATTTTTTTAGTTACAAGTGTCGCACAGAAAACAATATCTGGTCACTTCAGAAATACTAGAATTTATAAAATAGAACCACGATTTTTTTTTTGAATATTAGAATGTCCTAGAAAAAGATGTTTTGTCCACCCCCCAGAAAAAATCCTGCACAATCCTAGACTGTTGAATTTATACTACAATCTTAAAGTATCGATTTCTAACACAAATATTCTTAAACACAAAAAAAACTCAACATATATTTGTACTTTCCTCAATTGTGACAAAAACGAAAAAAAAAAATTGGTCAAATTGTGTAGTACCTATCAGATTTTTGGGGATTTAATGTCTTATTTTAGTTGTTAAGTACGAGAAATCCTCTTCAAAATAATAATTATTCAATGAAAAAGTCGACTTAGAGAGGCAATAAATCTAAATCCGACAAAACACATCTAATGGCAATGTCTTTGATATTATTATATCATTGTTTGTATGGAACAACGAAACACTTTTTCGGGACATCCTACTATTAATTTTATCTTCTAAGTTTTTAAGAGAAAAATCAATAATTGCCCATAACTGAATACTTATTTGATACGGATAATTATGAAAATACACGGATTATTCGAACGATGCAATATAGAATAACTAGAGACCGTGAAAATATTGTATTTACATTTGATTCTCAGTAGATAGGAGCACATTAACAAAACTACTAATTAAAAAAAATTCTTAGTACTCACCATTGCAAATGGATTCATAACCCCGCCTGTACAAGGAAGAAAAAAAAAACATTTAATTTAGTGCTGAATATACAGAATGTCCTACCGGATTCTAGATGTCCCCTCTATTTCTTATAAATGCATTACAAAAATGACTCTAAACACTGGTAAAATTAGCTATAAAGTCGTAATGACTGGAAAAAAGAGACGGGGTGAATCTGCTAGGACAGCCTGTATAACAAACAATTTATCTTATACCATTATTATAATTATTAGGCTGATTATTATAAGAAGCTGGTTCTTCCACTGGACGTCTTAGATTTTCCGGTGGATTATTATTGTTAAAATTATTCATATTTATATTTTGTTCCAAATGTTCTGGTACAAGTGGTTGATTTTCTTCTGGATTATTATTAAATTCATTCATATTACGATTTTGTTCATTTGTTAAACGATCTAAATTTGCTCTATGACGTTCACGATCCATTTCACGTGCATGTAATTGATCACGTAAAATTTGTGTTTCACGTTCATATTTTGCAACTTCCATTTGAACTTCCAATTTTTGTTGTTCACTTTCAAATTCGTTTTTCAAACTTCTAAATTTCTGATCGTATAATTCAAATAATTGCTTCCAACGAACACCATATTCATATTCAAGACTATCAGGATTAGCAAAACGTGGACCATGCTGCATTTAAAAAACAAAAAAATTGAAAATATATATCAATATATATATATTAAAGAAACATACTTCACGATTTTTCATATAATCAGCGGTTTTTTTCGTTAATGATCTTTCCGAATATCCCTCACATTCATCAGTAGCATCGTACATTTCAACAATACAAGGACGTAATGAACTTGTTAAGAAAAAACAACCTTCATTACAACGACGAACAGCATTTTGTGCACTAATTTTTCGAGCAAAATCAACAATTCCTTCACCAGTTGGACGTCCACGTTCATCAACTAGAACTATGGCTTTCTCAATCTAAAAATTCAACAAAAAAAAAGAAATTATTAATAATTCTTTTGTTACCATATTCAATGATTAATTACATCGCCAAAAGTACTGAATGCATAATATAGAAGTTCATTTGTAACGAAATTTGCTAAATTTTTAACTTTAATTACTGTTGCAGTTGGAGCAAAACGAATACGTAATTGTCTGCCTTTGAATTGAGTTCCATCAAGTTCTTTTTTTGCTTTTTCAGCATTCACACGGTAATCCTAAAAGGAATAATTTATTCAATTATACTTTAAATAAGAATTCCTAGTTTACGGTACACACACCAAGAGTCTAGCCGTCAGATATTGTGCAGTTATTCATTACTGCTCAATTATTAATTAATGAGGAAAGGGCAACCTGACTACTAACCCAAGACCTTCGTTCCCCACTCAGGGGTAACATGTATAAGGGAAAAAAATATCTCTGCCCAAATAGCCCTAACCAGTAGCACAGTGATGGCTAGTGCATAGTGTGTACCGTATATTAAGAATTAATTATTTATAATAACCAACCAATCTAATAAAAGCGAAACTTTTATCATGATTTATAAATAATTCATTAGTCTCTCCATATTGTCCAAATAATGTAGCCAAATCATTTTCAGTAACTTCTTTAGCAACATTACCAATAAATAAACGATCTCTACCCAAGAATTTCTTTTCAGACAAATCTAATTGTGGTAAATCATAAGTTGGTCCAGATTTTAAATGAAACCTTTCAGATCTTCTATCATCAACATTACCACTACTAGGACCAGGAGCATTTTGATTAAAGTTTGGTCCATCACGACGTCTTGGATTATTCTAAAACGGAAATAGATTTCTTTAAACAAAATTCTATTAAGAAACGGAATAAAATTGATTTTTTACATAAGGCATTGATCGTCTATTTCCAAAACGATTACCACTAAAACGTCCCATGGAATTATTATTGAAATTTTGATTTGTCGGCTGTTGTTGTTGTTGTTGCTGGTCTCCTTGATCATATTGCTGTGATGTTCCTCCACCAACATCGTTATCTTCTGTAACCAATTCAGTTGGTGCACTAGCCATTATTCTGCACTATTATATTATCAATAATTATTTAGAAATAAACAATTATGTATTTATTGAAAAATAAAATAATTTATTAACACTTTTTTCTTTGCACAAATACCCGCCAACTGCAACAAGACACAAAATAAAAATGAAAACGCCACCTTGCGGAATAATTCCACAATTGTGTAGAGCGCTTGCGTCACGTGGAAGTCGTCTAATTGTCGCTCTATATGTCAAATTGGCAGTAATTAAAAAAAGAAAAATTGTATATTATTACCTCAATAGAATCAATAACCGATTTTTTGGAACGAAATATCACCAAATTTGGAGTATAATAACATATTTAAAACATAATAATTACAAATAATCTCATTTGTTATAAACAATTTATAACTTTTGAAAATTCGAAATAATGAGAGTTTATAGTTTGCGCCACAGATCAAGGATGATAAAATTCATTCTACAGGTATGCTCAATCCGCAATATCTGTCAGACGGTTTTGTGACGTAGTTGCCGGAGACTAGGCTGCGTTCACAAGTGAATCTTATGCTAGGTTCACAGGAAGATTATACGTGAACATAATTTGAATTAGTTTAAAACCACAATTTTGACCTGAAATGAAAAATATTGATAAACAAAAATATTTATGAAATTTTTAAAGTCAAAGTCTGTCTTTTTTTTGAAGTTATTCTCTTTCTTGGTAAAGATCTTCAAACAGTGGCGGATCTAGGCATTTGGGGGGGGGGGGCTGAAACTTACTTTCCTTAAGAGCCTTAAAGCTTATGCCTTGTAAGGGGCCCCTCAATCTCGTACACCAAAAGAAAGACATTGTATTACCAAGCTTAAGCTTCAGGAGGGCCCCAAGGCCGGGGGCACTGGAGCTTAAGCTTTATAAGCTTCATTATAAATCCGCCCTTCCCTTCATACGTATAATAAATAATAAAATACTGTCTTTGCAAGTTCTATAAATGGAAATTATATTCTATTCTGTAGTTGTTAAAGAGATGCAACTACAAAATTACAAATATTTAATGAACTTATCAACTTTACAAAAAGGTTAATGGACAGTGGAATATGAAGAGACTTCGGCCGAGGCCAATGAGGTAAGGTATTTTTTTTTTGATCACCAGCTTTTCTTGTAAATTTCCCTGGGGCCAAAGTAAGCCAGTCCGGCCCTGTGAATGTCTATCGGAAAAGTTTGTAAAGTGATTAGTGGATAAATGTTAATAACCCTAATAACTTCCTCAATGTGTTTAATAAGCACAATAAATTTTTAAGACTTTAGAAAATTATAAAAATTACGGTTAAAACAGACGTCCCATAATTTATTGTAAATCCAGAATCACTATTTCATTAAGACGTCATTACACAGTCTTTATCACATTGGAAGTAAACGAAAAATACTAAAAAAATGCTAAAAATACGAAGTGAATCGGGCACCTATTCGCGACAATTATATTTACCGCCAAGTTATGACGTCACTGCCGTACCCATGCCGCTGATTTGTGAATTGCCTTAAATTATAGAGAATGAGCAATCCTGTAGAGTTTACCATCCTTGGCCATCGATAACATTTGCGCACTCTGGTGGTGTAAATTATAATTAATTTCTGAATCCAAAATGGTTACTACAACAACAATAAAGTCGGCAAATTTTCTTGTAAAAATTTTGTGATTTTATTGTGTTTTAATGAATGAAAATGCTAATTTATCAAATATATAAATAAAAAATTTTCGAATTTACACTAAATTCTGTGTTATAAATCACAAATTTTGTGTATAAAATTTTGAAAGTCGCCAGCCATGTTCATATGCCAAGCCCATTATTTTATTAAAGTTCTAATTATTTTTAATTTTTTATTAAATAATTACGTTAATTGTAATTTAGATGGTAAGTAATTTAGTGTTTTTGTTTTAATAGAAATTATACTAAAAATATTTTCATATTGTTGTTTGTTGTTGTTGTTGTTGTTGATTAATTGGTGGTATTTTTGAATTTCTAGAATTCTTTCCGGAAGATGATGAACGAGCTGTTACAATTGAAGTATTAGATTATAAACCAACACAATTACCTTATGGGCAAAATGTAACAATTATTTGTAAATCTAAATGGATGGATAGTTTAATATTATGGACATTTAACCAAAAAAACATTACAGATGGTGAAAATGGGTACGTTTTTATTTTTATTATTTATTCATAAATTTTTCAAATAATTATTGTCTATTATAGATTTAAATTAGAAATGGAAAGTGAAAATATTAATACAGAATCTGGTAAAAAATTTGAAGTATCAATCCTCCATATATTACGTGTTGATTTAAAACATGTTGGTGATTATTTATGTCATGCTGCATTAAATAAATCACAAGAAACCGAAAAAGAGATTGATTTTAGAAAAATTACATTAAATGTAACATTACCAGTAGAAATATCCTATATAACACCAATAATACGTACGAAAATTGATCAAAATATTGAATTAATTTGTACAATCAAAGGTTATCCAATTGAAAATGTCCATTGGCTTAAAGATAATGAAATATTACCAACAAATTTGTGGAATATTAATATTATAAATGAAACAATGTTAAATACAACATTAAAAATTAATGATATAACTAAAAAAGATAATGGTACATATATTTGTTCAGCAACAAGTTATGATCATATAACAAATGCATCATCAGTTATTCTAGTATTAGATAAACCACAAATAAGTATTGATTTTGTTAAAGCAATTGGTACAAATCAAATATATTTAAATTGGACTGTTAATGATGGTAATAGTCCAGAAACATTACATTATACAATAAAATATAGTTCAGGTGATTTAAATGGTTGGATATTTTATACAGAACAAATTGAAGGCAAATCACGTTCATATGTATTAAAAGATATATTTAAAAATGATACAGAATATACGTTTCAAATATTAGCTAAAAATTCAGAAGGTGAAAGTATATCACGTCCTAGTGATAAAGTTAAAACATTAGATAAAGATCCAATATTTATACCAAAAGTTGAAGTTGCTGGTGTTGCAGCAAATTCAGTTAATATTAAATGGAGTACACCAACAGATGAATTAAAAGATCATATACATTATTATCATTTATTTTTAAAAGCAAATAGTTCATTTGAATCATTCCATCCAGCAACAAAACCAAATTTATATATGTTTTCTGATTTACATCCAGCAACAACTTATAGTTTTCAAGTAGCTGCATGTAGTGAATATAGTCAACAATGTGGTCCTAAATCGGATATTGTTAATGGTACTACATTAGATAGTATATCTGGACCACCATCAAATCCAACAATACAATGTCGTTTTGATAATATTAGTCAAATATCATTTATTCATGTTAGTTGGGAGGCTCCAGCTGAACCACGTGGCACAATTATGAGTTACAACGTAAGTTTATCTTTTAAAAATCAAGACTTTCACAAACAATTTCTATTTTAAAATTTATAGGTTCATTTAGAAGGTAGTGCATCATTTATAAATGACCAAGGTATATTGGAACATACAACATGGGGCCCAAAAGAACGTAGTGTCAGTGGCAATACATTTAATACACGTTTTAATAATGTATCATCAAATACAAATTATACAGTTAAAATAAGTGGTGTTACAAAAACCAAGAAAAATGGTGAAACTATTGATTTATATTGTTCAATGCCATCACAATTACCTGATAAACAAAAATTATCACAATTATATTGGCAAAAAATGGAAGAACAAGGTAAATGGTTATTTAAATTAATATTACCACGTGTATCTGAACGTAATGGTCCAATATGTTGTTATCGTATTTATATGGTACGAATGCAAGAACAACAAAAATTAGCTGAATTACCAACACCTGAAGATTTATTAATTGTTTCATATCAAGAAGCACATAGAACACCAAGAGGTGGAGCATATGTTGCCGAAATGTTTACAAGGTTTGTTTCTCTTTCATTTCAGCGGAATCTTTTAGGTACATAGGCGAAAAGAGGCCGGGGTGGCAGTGGAGTAGAAGTAGAAATAGAAGTTTACCTGTCCTGGACAATGAAGAAGTCCCTCTTTCACTTCTACCTAAACACACAAATTTTTGTCCTTGTTACCCTTATACAAAATCTCTATATCTGTTCTCATTCCCGCCTCAGCCTCATTTCGCCTATGTGCCTAGAGGATCCGTATGGTATATACCCTATATATTGAATCTAATTGTAAATTCATTATTGTATTTATAGTGAAACATTTCATTCAGAAATATTCTTGGGGGATGAACAAGTTTTCAATTTAAGTAATTCTCAATGTGATGAATGTATTGGTTTACGACCCTATTCAACACCTAGAGAAATTAAAAATAATAATAATGATGATAACAATAATAATAATACATCGAATAGAGTTAAACGTGATGAAATTTTAACTGATCCTTTACCACCATATGATGGTAGTTTAGATATCAATAGTAATTATACTGGATTTGTTGAAATTATAGGTAAAATTTGTTTATAACTCATACAATGCGATATATAAAATTTATGATCAAGTGAATGACGTAAGAAACGTATGTCTACGCTTTATCGTTAGTTAATGACATGTAAAATATATGTAGATGGCGTTATTGCAGTAAGCAGCTGAACTATTATTCATGCATGGACATACGTTTCTCATGGCACATTTTGATCATAAATTTTATAGATCGTACTGTATATTATAATGGAATAAATTTTCAGTATATGGTAACAGTTCAAAAGTTTCAACATTGGCGGCCTATAGTAATTATTTAGGTATGATGAATCCAGGTCCTGAAGTTGTGATAGCACCATCTGCTGATACATTAAATTTAGTTGTACAAATTTTATGTGGTTTAGTTGTTATGGTATTATTACTTTTGGGTGCTTTATGTCTTTTACATCATTATACAAAACAAGCACATGCTCAAGCTGTTGAAATAACATTCCGTACATCACTCAGGTAATATTTTTATTATTTCAATGACAAATGCTTAAGTACTTTTTTTTTCTAAGAAAAAAAAATCACAATCATATAACTATCATTTATTGATTTTTGAATTTTTCTATATAAATCAATTGTCTCGTATATAGATATTCAAGTTTTAAGTTTTAAATTTACTTGATGTAAAATTTTTTGTTTGTTAATAATTGGACTTAGGCATTTGTACAGGAGTCTACGAGGTCGTCAACGATTAGTATCTTTAAATCCACCCGATATGTGCCCGATTAGCAAAGGGGAACTAGTATCAGCTTATATTGAACGTCATAGAGATTCTGATTATGGTTTTCAACAAGAATTTGAATTATTACCAGATCGTTTTACGGATCGTACAACACGTTCATCAGATTCTAGAGAGAATGTATATAAAAATCGTTATCCAGATATAAAATGTTATGATCAGACACGTGTTAAAATATCACAAATTGATAGTATTGCTGGTTCTGATTATATAAATGCTAATTATGTTATGGGTTATAAAGAACGTAAAAAATTTATATGTGCACAAGGTCCAATGGATACAACTGTTAATGATTTTTGGCGTATGATATGGGAACAACATTTAGAATTGATATTAATGTTAACAAATTTAGAAGAATACAGTAAAACAAAATGTGCTAAATATTGGCCAGATAAATGTGATGGTGATAAATATTTTGGTGATATTACTGTTACACATATACAAGAAACACGTTATTCTGATTATATTGTAAGAGAATTGAAAATATGTCGTAATATAAATGGTAAAGAACAAGAAGAAAGACAAATAACACAATATCATTATTTAGTATGGAAAGATTTTATGGCACCGGAACATCCAAATGGAATTATTAAATTTATAAAACGTGTTAATGAAGCATATTCAATTGAAAAAGGATGTATATTAATACATTGTAGTGCTGGTGTTGGTCGAACTGGTACATTAGTTGCATTAGATTGTTTAATACAACAATTAAAAGAAGAAGGACATGTTTCGATTTTCAATACAATTTGTGATTTAAGACATCAACGGAATTTCTTGGTTCAATCATTGGTAAATAAATTTTTTTTATCTTAAAATACTTGTACACTGGAGTGCATATAAAAGAGAACGTCTCTTGGGTAAGAAATACTAGTATTTTCGTTCGTGCAAGTCAGGCTTTTTCTCTCTTTAGAGTAGGAAGGTGGGGAGAGAATATCTTTCCTACCAGATTCGCCTGTAAAGCTTAAGTTGTCTTGTAAAGACCGCCCTCGGCAGCCCGATTTACACAGACCCACAAAAAACGTTCTCTTTTATATGCACTCAAGTGTATAATATAAAATAATTAACTCAATTTTCATTTTTTTTTTTTTAGAAACAATATATTTTTATTTATCGTGCTTTAATGGAAGTTGCTCAGTATGGAGATACAGAAATTAGTGCAAATGAATTGAAGAGTACTGTAGAAAAGTTGAAACAATGTGATAAAGATAAGAATAAATCAAAACTTGAAGAGGAATTCGAGGTAAGTTTACTTGTAATTAGAAGCAAACCCCCAATTCTGCGCCCCTCGACTACATGCCACATTTATCTAATGCGGAATCCACATGTTCAAACTTCCTAATGGGGATACTTGAGTAAACTGGGTTTTCTGTGCGCCAGGGCAGACACACATTAGCAAGTTTGAGCATGGGGACGCCTATAAAACTGTAAAAACAAAAGTGCAGTTTTCAGTCGTGACAAATGGTGGCTCAGAATCGGCGATTGACTGTATTTATTGATAATAATTAATAAAAATCTCCTTATTTTAGAATATAATTAATGCTTTTGAAGATAGAAAATCATGTTCAGTAGCAAATGGTGATGAAAATCGTGAAAAAAATCGTTCAGATTCAATCATTCCATATGATAGAAATCGAGTTATATTAACTCCATTATCAGGCAAAGAACATTCCACATATATAAATGCATCATTTATTGAAGGTTATGATAATACAGAATCATTTATAATAACACAAGATCCAATTGAATTAACAATAAATGATTTTTGGCGTATGATATCTGAACAAGGTATTAGTGTTATTGTTATGTTATCTGAATTGGGTGATGGTAAATGTCCAAGATATTGGCCAGAAGATGAAGAAGATAATTATGATCATATTAATGTACGTTATGTACAAGCAGAAAGTTGTCCATATTATACACGACGTGAAATGTTTATTAAAAATCGTGATTCTGAAGATCATAAAGTTACACATTTACAATATCATGGTTGGCCCACTGTTGATGGAGAGGTAAATAGCTTTTATATTTAGAAAAATATGGAAATAATAGTAATTATATATATATTTTTTTTAAATAAATAGGTGCCTGAAGTTACCCGTGGTTTAATAGAATTAGTCGATCAATCACAAGCATCATTAATACAGAATGGTTGTTCACCATCAATGGTTGTTCATTGTAATTTAGGTTCAGATAGAAGTTCAATGTTTGTTGGTCTTAGTATTCTTGTACAACAATTACGTACAGAAAAACGTGTTGATATATTTACAGTTACAAGAAAATTACGTTCACAAAGACAAGGACTTATCAGTTCTTTTGTAAGTATATTCAATTTCCAGTAAAACAGTATTATTAATTGTAATAATTATAGGCCCAATATGAATTTTTACATCGAGCTATTGTAAATTATGCTGAGTTACATGGATTATGTGACACGTAAATGTTATTATTGGAGAAGAAGAAAAACTTGGGTGCCATATTTGATAAGTTTTTATATTCCATTTTTTAAAAATTCCACACACAATTATATTTCACACTATTTAGATATTTTTATAAGTAATTATGATAATTAAAAGGTGATTTTTGCCTAATTATTGGAAGATTTAAAAAAAAAAGGATCTCTAGTAATTTGAAAACCAAAATAATTGATATTATTCGAAACCAAAGCATGCATTTTTTTTAAATTTAGAAAAAAATAAATAAATAAAGGAGGCAAAAGAAAGTTAAATTTAGGCAATTGTTGCTCAAATCATCTTCATTCACTTATTCTTAATCACGTGTAAAATTCAATCATTTTTCTAGCACAGGTTTTATTTTTGCATTAATTAAGCAATAAATGGAAGACTTTTGTAATAATGAAACCAATTTTTTTTTGAATATGTATACAAAAAAATACCTATATCATGTCCATTGAATCATGCATTACACACATTTTATTATAGGAAAACATATAATAATAGCCTGCTTAATATCGTAGTGCTTTCGTTTACTAAATGTACTGTGTAAAAATTAATATTTTAACTTGTGTATGTCAATTTGTATGTCATAAAACTACTGTGTGTATATAGTTTGAATATTATTTGCTCTCTCTGTATTACAAAAAATATATTATAATAATAAAAAAGGAAGGTAAAATTTAAAAAAAAAAACGCAAAATCAAGACTGTACATGCATTTATTGCCAGTGAAATTATTTATTTATATACATTTTTTTTATCATTGACGATTAATGCTAAACTTTTTTATGAGTAATAATTTAAATATAAGTTTATGCGTAATATTAATAGGTTTTTTTTTTCAAATATTTCAACCCTTTTCTCTCAAACATTCCTAACAAAAATAAATTAAATAAATAAATAAATACTAATCTAATAATAACTTTGGTGGCAACTAATGTTTCTTTTGAGCACCTGTTTTGGCCTTTTTCTTATTTTGATTATTATTGTTATTATTATTATTATTATTGTTATTATTATTGATTTTTTTATTTTTACATGGTATTGCCGTGCATGTTAATCGTTTCACACCATATCGTCCAGCTTTATCCATTTGTTTCCCAAAAGTTGGCGCCAATCGTTTCAATAACCTTTAAAAAGATAATTTCTTTTTATAAAAAAGAATTTTTATAATAAATCAATAATAATTACTTTACAAAACGATTATCCTGTACATTGAACGTACGTGCAGTTTTCTCCAATTCACAAGCAAATCGTTCTGTACAATCTTTACCTTCAATTGCTTCTAATGCAACACGTGCAATATCCGATATACGTTCACTTTTCTTAATTACCGGTTTCTTAATATTCTTTATACCGAATTTCGGTAGAACTAATATGGATAATACGAACATTACTGCTATTCCAATAAAACCTGATATCGCTACAAATAATGGTTCTAGGCCTTTTTTACCTTTTTTATCGTGCGTTAAATCACCGATTATTTTGACATTATGCTACCAAAAAATAATAAAAACTGGATAATTGTAGTGTAATCTTTCGAAATGTATGACTATTACCTGATGCGTATGGGAATGATAATTCAAATGCGGTTTTTCTATATCTTCATGATGGTCATGATCATGGTCATGGTCATCGTGGTAGTCGTAATGACTTGGTGCTGTATAATGTTTTTGAGGCTACAAAAATAATCAGTTTTACTGTTTAAATTCTTTGCGGTTTTCATTCATTATACTTACCTCTGATGATTGTGATGTCATCTCATCTAAAAAACTCTTAACAGGATAATAATAATAATAATAGCTAGTTGGATCATCTTTATGTCCATGTCCACTTGGCTTATGATCCGATGGATAACTAGATTTATCACCAATTTCATGTACAGCAGCGTGAATATAAGAATTATCGCCAGTTTTCAAATTAACTGTATCACCTTTCGAAATTGCTGCTTTATATAAAGCAGCTAATTCACCTTTTGTTAAACTTAATGGTGGTATTGCACTGGTCTGTATGCGTTTTTCAGCGACTTGTTGAATTTCCGGTTGTTGTTGTTGTTGTTGTTGTTGGGGTGGTAAAGCTTCCGGTAATGTACTACTATCGACAACTGTTAATGTTTGTTGACGTCCATTTAAATTTCTTAAATCTCTTATGGCGTTTTGAAGATATTGAGCACTTTCTTGGGCGAATAATTGATGGAAATTGGTGATTACCAAGAATAATAAGACACAGCGATGCATTCTGCAAATTTGCAAAGAAAAACTATTGAGAAATCAAGTTTTAATAAGTTGAAAACAAGTATACAACTAGAACCTCTTTAATCCGAACCAATAGATACAAAAGTAAATTCGGAACAGAGCGATTTTCGGATTACAAGATTGAACAAAACTAGGTATAGTTTATTTCACTCTTTGTCGCCTTGGTTTCTTATGTAACCGTTTTTCGGTGGTGACATTTACCACAGTATCTCAATAAATAAGTCCAAAGTCAAAATTTTTGCCCAAAAATTTTAAGTATTGTGAGGTGAGACACTATCGCAAATCTCATTGTCAGATGTTTTGTGGTAGACCCTACTTATCACCACTGTAAATGGAAGCGATGGAGAATGGAACAAACTAATAGGTTGTCCGGGTCAAACATGCGTGAGCCTTTATTTCAATAAAAAATTAACTATAAAAGCTAGATC
>JAZBHA010001067.1:0-31659 GCA_037464855.1 Iselma pallidipennis | reverse complement strand
CAAGAATTGGTCCAGATTTCATACCAGATATGAATCTATCTTTTAAAGTTGATGACAAATCGGTGAATTTGATGGAAAGTGACGCAATGCGTCAACTTCAAAACAACACCACTACCATAACATTTTCCTTGAGCCTTTATAAAGACATATCGCTAGTAATCCAATTGGATCGAATCGACACCAGTAGATATATACGGACGGTGGTAGTAGCTTTTAATGCTCTCCCTACCTGCTGTTAATTTCTATTAGATAGAGTGATGAATGCCGCAAAACCGTACCACGTAAAGTGTTCGACCGGAATCATCACACTATCCCCTATATATAAGAAAGTTGGAAATACGTATGTTCAGTTGATAAGTTTTTCCCAGATTCCGACCAAACAAAAAACAAACATTTTAGAATGTTTCTTCATCCCTTTTCTTCTTTTCAACAATAAGAATTTATTTAAAGTTTCGGTATTTAATGGCAAGGAAGCCTTTCGATAAGAGACAATCAGAATTTGAGGTGGTGGCACGATTGGAAGAAAAAATTAAGTAGGATCAAGTTAATTGGATTATTTTTGAGTGAAGGATTTTATAGGATGATATAAGCGCGCCAGAGAAATTTAGGAATATTGAAAACTTCTACTTTTTTTGAGATGCCGTTAAATATATCCAGTTCAACTGAATTCACCCTTTAAAAAACACTTGAAAGCGTTTTCAACAGTTTACAAAGCGCTTTTTACCGTTTTTTATATCGTACCGTTATAAAAGTGAACCTCAACAGAGGGGGATATGTTTACAAGCTAGATAATAACAAATTCAAACCTCCCGATAGATCGTAATTTAAACCTTATCATGGTGGTTATATATATGAATTACACCAAACAGTTGAATGTTAATGACAATTAACATTTCCTCAAACAAATTTTCTAAAAAGGGATTAATGAACTTTGGACGATTCTATTTACTCGAATTCGTTGTAAATATGTCAGGAATTGTGGTAAAGTAACGCTAAATATCACACCATTGTCAGGACAATAAGAGCATTCCGTTGCTCACTTGAGCCTCCTATTGTAGTGTCTTTATTTGAGAACGTTTCCAGAATTACCAACGCCATAACTAACTCTCTAACATCTTAGTTTTGATAACAATTGTCTCTTCAATATAGTATATAGACATGAGTATGTATGGTATATATACTAGGAAAGAGAACCGTCAGCTTGGTATCTTGACGTAATCATTATACAGCATAAACGCCCACCATTTTAAACATTATCCAACAAAGGAGTAATAGCAGTAGATTGAAATCGCTTAATCTTCCGGACGACTATCAAAAATTCAGTAGAATAACTCAACAGAACAAAGAAACTAACACTGAATTTCTGCAATATTATCTTTGGTAATTATGATAATCTGTAATTAAATTTTGGAAACACGCAATGTCGATTCCCTTTTTTCCAACACCTGTTCCAATTGTTAGTTTGATTACACCCTAAAACAATCTACTCGTATAGATAAAGTTCCTGTAACTCCCATAATTTAGTCAATAGTTGTTGTTGTTGTTGTTGTTTGGTAGATAGTGGAAAACTTGTAAATGATTACAGATACAATAAAACATGAAGAGAGACGCATTAACGGAATGGAAACTCCATTAGATTAATACTAAATCTTTTATTAAATTTAACAAACTAATGTCTGTTCGTAGTTTTTTTTTTATTGTTTGGGTATAGTAAAGATGGAGGGAGAGGAAATTATCACGGAAACTCTATCCCGTGATGTTGGTATAATTAATATTGTCATAGGATTTTATGGGAGTTTCAAACTGATGGTCACAAAACATTAAACAAAAAGGAAGTACTAGCATTTGTTAGTCTATACATAAATTTAGTAGAGGGAGTTATGAAAAGAGAAAGAATAGACGAAGATAAGGAGGGTGGTTCAAGAAGTTTGATTACAATATACAGTGTTACGAAATTTCTAGATTTATTTGAAAATTTACAATTAAAAGTCTTCGAATTTAGTTTGAAAACTTTATACTTTCCTATACATATACATACATATAAGAGTAACAGGAAATTATTCTATTAAATTTTGTTTATTTGGTTGATTCTAAATGAGAAACTGTTGAAATTATGTGTTGGCGTGTCTATATAAGAGATAGAATTTCAATTAATTAAATATAGAAACTGTCTTATGACAAACACTTTATGATGAATGTTTTGACTTGATATTAATCCTCATATGTGTGGATCTGCGTAGGATATTTGTTGACTGTATTAAAACGTCGTTGACATTGTATAATACTCTTGTACAGTAAAGGAAGAACGAGCAGCACAACATTATAAATATTATAAAAGATGATAGAGTACCATGGATTTTCAAAATGATCTCACTAAAAGCTCATTATGAAGTCATCCTGAAATATCCCCAAACACTTCCCAGTTTTCATTCTAAATAACAAGCTTTTATCGTTTTATTCGCTTGAGTTGTCCATATATTAAAAAAAAAGAATGGAGGAAAAATTTTTAAAATAGAAAACATGTCACAATCACATTTCATTGAAGATAAATAATGTAAATTTCACCATACACACATATTAGATGGAGGACACTATATCAGTATTGCATGTTATAGTAGAGAAAAAGGTGAAAAAGTCTGATCGATTGTGGACAACTTATCACCGTCGACACGTTTATATGCTGTCGACCCCTCAACCGCACCATTTTTCAAAAATTATTGCGTCGCGCCAGCAAGCAATATACCAAAAAAATTCCACACACATACACACGCTAACACATAAACATATAAATCGATTAAACTCGAACTGTGTTGTGTCTTTCATCTTTGTATGTCGATCTATAGTCGAATTTCAAAGATAGAAACAGCTTCTTCTCTAAATAGTACCAGACAAGTCGCGATTACGCTAGGACAGTGATGTATCACCCCTAAAGTCATCAATCACGATATTACTCTCAAAGAATCACTGTCAACAACTGTTGCTACCGTTTTACCCTCAGTCCAATTTCCTACAAAATTCTCCAGTGCAAGAGAGAAAGAACGATCGACGGCGGTAGTAGTATGACCCTTTTGTGTTAGGATGGGTGACTGAAAAAGGGAAGATCGGATGGTGGTGGTTGTTGTTGGTGCTACTGTCTGATCCGGCTTTGGAAAATGTCTCTCTCTCGCCCTTGCATCTAATTGACACAAATACGTTCCGGTCAGATCGATATTACAATGAATAAGACTTTGAGAAAAAAAAACCGATGAAGTTAATCGGAACAAATCAACAGTGATTGAGAATGAATCAGGACACGTGTCACTATTGGTTAATGAACGATCTGATAACAAGAAGAGCTGAGACAGTTATCCTTTAAGCCGGCGATCTGCCACTTAGACACAGTTCAGGATTTTCCTGATATTTTCACGATTTCAGATTTTAATGTTGTCCTCGATAATAAACACTCTTACGTATATTTTATTATAATTAACTGGTTGAGTCAATTAACCTGTCTATTTTCGCAAATTCTAACCATTTAACACTAAATTCCCATAGGTTTAATATACAATATGTAACTAAAGAGAGTACTAACCAAGCAGTTTACTTAATTGTCTTTAACTTTAACTTTAAAGTAGTGCAAAACTAAACTTTATAATGAAAACGGTACAACGTTTGTAATTAAACTGTAAACTTCACATAGAACAGACAATGATGAGTATGTTCTTACCGTATTCGAAATCATTCAGGTTGCTTGTTGAGGAACTGACTCAATTCATTTAACGTGTATACATTTTTTTTCTCTCATCTTTAATGCTTTTGCTTGACTAACTCCTCGACTCGATTGTGAGTTGTACTGAAATACATCTTCGTTATTTCACTAATCAGTTCCATTATTAAGTTTCAATGTACGTTTAATTTTGTCTTTTTCTGTGTAAATCTATATACATACAAATAAGTGGAATCGTATAGGTACACAGGCGAAAAGAGGCCAAGGCAGGAGTGAGAACAGCTTTATGGATTTTGTGTAAGCGTATCAGGGACAAAAATGTGGTAGAATCCTACCTACTCTGAATATGAAGAAGTCCCTCCTTTGCTTTTAATTTTTTCTCAAAATAAATCTTCATTATCCACCTAAAAACAGACAGACTTTTGTCAATGTTACGCTTACCCAAAATCCGTAAAGCTGTTCTCAGACTCGCCTCGACCCTTCTTCACTTATGTTCCTAGACGATTGAAAAGACCAGTATATAGGTACACATATTTATAGTTATAAATGTGAATCGTTAATAGAGACACAGACCCCCTTTAAATATCATTTGAAAGGTGCATCAAATATTTACAAGCTCATAACACTTCGTCAAGCCTTCGCGGACTCCCTGTGATGATATTGCGGCTCCCCACAGGTTAAGAACCGCTGTATAGAGAATAAAGGCTAGTTTAAGTTGAAGAAAATCTTTGTTCATGCCCAATGGTAAATACAGGAAGCTGGTTATAAAAGGATCATCCAACAAAAGACTTCACATAACACACAAAACCTCTCTTGAATCAAGTCTCTTCGTTATAGTCATTCTCGTCAGTGTTCTTATTCATTTGACTCATATTCCTACTTGACCGCGCCGTTACTGCTAAAGGCTAGAAAAGACATTTTGAATAGAAGAGGATTATATTTGCACAACTTTAAAAGACGATTTGAATGAAAAACCTTTTAAATTTTTCAATAATGCTCGGGTGTTTATTTGGTATAGCTTTTGTTACTTTTTAGTAAAACAAAAAAGTGGAGTCATCGTAGCGTCGGGTTGTTCAGATAGAAACGAAGATCTATGCTCGACTAGAGAATTGCTGAAATGTGTATCAACCATCGCATATATTTCCAATAACAAAGATAGTTCATGTTGGCGATATGTTTTAAAGAACTCTTCGTTTTTTTGGCTACCGTAAATAATCTGTTTTCTGTGTATATATGTTTCTAGAAGAAGAAAGTTACCATCTTTTCAGTGGCCGTATTTTTCTAGAATTCTCCACCAATAAATCATCTTAACGAAATCTCTTCTTTTTCGTTTTTTTTGTCTTTTGTATGTTCTACACATATACAAACAGGAACAATTCTCTTTATCCAGATAACAAATATCTTGGAAGATCTGCAAACAGACTTCCACATAATTGAGTTCCCTAATTCCAATGATTTATTCATGAGTATATCCTGATCCTTGACGTCAACACGACAATGACGGCGACAACGACAACAATGACGCCAAAGAGATAAGATTAAATTCAATTTAATAAAATTAATAGGTCGTGATAAAAAAAAATTCTTTCGTTAACGTAGTTATAGTGTTTAACTGTTGCACTAAGAGTTTGTAGTTGCAAGATTCAACCTCTCTGTGACCAAAGCAGAGACTTTATACTGTGATTTATTGGCGAAGTTACAAGTTTACGTACCGGCCGTGCCTGTTTTCCTTAAGTAAAAACAATGCTGGTGGCACAGTGGATTTATATTAAGTTTGTGTTGAGGAAAAGTTTCGCGACGGATTTTCGCCCTGAAATGCACTTAAAACATACCCCTCTTATATACACTTTTTTTCCTTTCTACTTTTCAGAACACTTCCCCCCATTCTCCATGTTTTTTGATATAAAGTGTCAACAATTTTACATTGCTAGATTTAAAATTACCTAATTTTTTCATGTAATATCTATGTTCTGTATCTAGTATTTTACTCGACAACTTCATGAAGTTATAATTTGAAAAAATATCTAAATTTTCAGCATAAATTTATTGTTTCTAACAAATACATGTTTACATTAATTTCCTTCTATTTTATTCAACGTTTCAATAATGTGTTTCATAAGCTATGATTTTGTCGCACGCGTCCAAGTTTATAAACGAGTTTCGAAGCAGCGAGTTTTCTAAAGGACAAGTGCGACAACGGCCTTATGAAACGAGTAGTTTATACTATTTTACATTTTTCTGCACGAACAGGTCGTGTAATAATAAAACTGCGCCACTGAGATTATGTTATTCAGTGTGGCCAATATTAAATAACAAATAACAGTTTCGGTTTTGATAGAGATTTCTATTGCATAATGACTATTGTGAAGGCAAAATAGAAAAAAATCATTTGACATGTAGTTTTATGCAAATAATTCATTCTATTCATTCTTTTTGATGGTTCGTATCGTACAACAAAACCTAAGCTCATTGTGAAACTTTTAAAACGGCAATTTTTAAAAGTCGTCTCTTGTCAACTAATCGGATTATTTAAAAATCTGCTACCGTTTAACTATGAAATTTATGAGAAACTTTGTAAAAATTTAACAATTAGTTTTTTTATTTTAATTATTTCTTTATAAACTTGTATGTATATTCACAAAATGATATAAATCTATTGTTTGTACGACAAAAGCTAAATACATATTCATTAATTCATTACTATTCAACATAAGTACATGAAAAATTCAACAATACACCAATTTAAAATCCAATAACAGACGTCGTCCAACGCATTATTAAAATGCGTCATCTCCATTCTTTAATTCCACTTTTATCGTTTCCTAAGAAAAGACGAAAAAAACGAAATGTAAATCTCTGTCCCGACAATCAAATTCGAATTGATTCACAATTATAAATTATTAAAATATTCTCGTTTTATCCAACCAGCCAGTACACAGAAGAAAAAAACGTAATTTAACAATTCCTTTTTTTGTTTTATTCCAGGTAAGATAGAAGGAAATGAACAGAACGAAATGGTAGTCTATTTGAAAGATGATAGAATTGTAAAAAAGGCCGAATAAGTCAGTAATCGGTAGGTTGTATCAACAGAACGACAGCCAACAGTAGTAGCAAGAGGAAGACGAAGTAAAAAAAAAAGAACCGGGAGTTCTCTCTGTGATAAGAGCTTTCAATTATGTGTTCTAGATTCTCCTTAGAGATGTTAGAGCTCCATTAGTATGAATTCTCTGGCCGGCTTGAGTGTATGTCTTCATTCGTTTTCCATATAATTTTAATCTCATCGTCTTATTCAATTTTTTTTTTTAATATTCTTTATCAGAAGAAATAGGCTAATTTCATAATTTCATAATAAATTATTATTATGTTGGACGTGTTTAGGTGAGAAAATCGGATTTTTCAGGTCTAATCGTAAACTAGATCTTTTATTTATGTCTTGAATAAAATTTCGTGGTTTTTGCCTATTATATCAGATATATGTTCGTTACAAGCTTTTAATAAAGTTAATATCCCATAAAAAAGATGAATATTTGATTCATTTATTTTGATCATATATCAAAAATATATGAATGTAAGTGTGGTTGGTGGTTGGTGGTTGGTGCAATTTTCGCCTTTTACAACTTTATCACATTTTTCATCGTAATAGAATAGAAGCAGGAAATTGAACCTTTAACAGACTGCCTTTTATATAAAACTAGTTGTTGTATAATTTTTATTTTACTTATTATTTGATAGAAAAGTAGATAGAATCGAATTTTAAATGTAAAAAGGATTTCAAAGAAGCTTCTCAATGGCAGGAATCTTATCATGTCGATGATATTTCCGAACCAGTTTTTTCTTTCCTTTTTACTATAGTCCAGTAGATGGTTTCATGGTAATATTATTCAGTTGTCATTTATGGGAATCGATGGAGCAAACAGAAAAGGAAAAGATCAAAATACTAGCCACTATATATAGTATAGACTATAGAAGATCAAGGTCCATAGCGTTTTCTCTACTCCTCCTGTGATAACTTTCGCCTGATATCTCTAACGGAAAATCACTTATTCATTTATCTTGCTTTAGACAACCCTAATAATAAATAAAACAATACACATTTTTCTTTAACCAACTGTTATGTTTTTGTTTCTCTATCACAACTTTTTCCACCAATCACCCATGATATGAAGACGAAAAAAATCGATTCTAAACATTTTCAACGACTGTGTATGCCTTAAGGGTTTCGATTTCGTGGTCGTTTGTCGATTGGTCTCTCTATTTTTTTCCCTACTCTATTATACGGTTCGTTGATTTACAACGATATATGGAAAACGATAGTATGGAAAATGTTCCCCTCGATGTATCATCATTGATGATATTATTATATAACATGTGTATCCGATATATAAGGATAATCTTCTATCTTCATTTTGTCGGAATTATGTACAGATTGTAGAGTGTTATCATTATAAATTGATAGTTTACAATGATCTGTTGATGTAATCAACCGTTTAATTATCTAGCTATAAATTTCATCGATATTTACGTATTTTAATGTAATAATAGCGACATTGTTGTTTTGTTAGTGTATGTATGTGTGGCAAATTGAGGGGGTTGGTTTGTTGTTGTCAAGCGACTGATGAAATTTGAAATTGCCATAAATTCAATTGTACCAAGTATGAATTCGAAACTTTGTGTATATGTTACTGGCAATGTGTGAAATTAGGCAATTCGTGAAATGTCCAGTCAATTTGTAAAATAACCAAAATTGTAGGCAATATGTGAACAATTCGGAGATTAAGGGTTCTGTTAGTCATTCTGCAAAATAACTGATATACTCTAGGCATTTTGTAGAATGCCTGTTGAGTGACGCAAAGTCGTTGATTCGTACCGGTAACGTCAACCACTGAACAATTGAAGGGCAAGTTTCACTTTGCCTGACTCAGCAGACATTTTGCAGAATGCCTAACATAACCGTCAATCTGCGAACTATTTGCAGATTAACCACCACTTTGCAATCAGTTTGCAAATTGACTGACTAGACATTTTGCGAGTTACCTAATTTCGCACATTGCCGGTAACATAGTGGATAATTTTATTAAATCAAGAATGAAATTGTGTAGCGCCTGGACTGTGTACCGTTAATACTAACAAACAATTAAAATATGAAGTCAAAGGATTAGAGCAAAGACTAGAAAATTTTAATTATAATTAATCCACCTAGTAATCACTTGAAATTATTGATAATTCTCAAAATGAACGCAAACATGAACAAAAGCTTGTTTACGTATATAATACAACTATGAGTGTTAAGTAGAGTAAAATTAGCAGAAGTTTAAACCTTCCTATTATAAGCTAAATACATGCCAACAGCATATATGCAAATTAACTTATCTAATTAACAATAACAACTATATTGTATGCGGTGAGAATTGCACAAATATTACGACAAATTTCACGAAAATTTTAACAAAAAACCAGAGGGTTAGGTACATTTTAGAAATTTCCAGCTAAAAACTGGAACAACAACAACAACAACAACAAAGTCGTCTTGCTGCTGCGTTTCTTCCATCCCAACAAATCCATCGAGGATTACTTGAAAAATTATGTTTTGTTAATCCGTTGTGGACAATTCTTTTTTCTCGTCGTGGGGTAAAATATTCTTTTATAAAATATCTCGTGAAACAGTTTAAAATACAATGGAATATCGGATTATATCAGAGAGACGCACAAAACTGAAATAATACGATTGATAGAAGTTTTTTTGCAAAAAAAAAACCGGAATAATTTTAGACAAAACCGTGGTGGTTATTCTCTTTTTCTCTGTTGTTCTCGTCGTACGTGTACAATAAAATAGTGTTGTGATTTTGCTGAATTGTCATTTAATACGTCTCGCTCTCTGTCTATCTATCTCGTTTTAGAGTAGCTGTTTAAATTCTGATAGTACGACCTGTTTGCCAAAATTAGTAATTCAATCTCAGACAGATACAATCTATTTTTAATTAGTGTCAATTTGTCACGCCTCATCGTGTTCAGTAATTACAACGAACGAAGACATGTTGTAATAATAATAGTATAGTAATAGTTAAAACTTGTTATCAAGTTTAAAAGGAAAATTAGTTTTTGTTATTAAATGACGGAAATTTAATGCCAACCAAAAATAGAATAGAATTTAAAAAAAAGACAATATTGTCTCTAATGTGTGTTTTCGTAATAAAAACTTTATCTCTAGACAGTGAAGTTATGAAAGCTTCGTGTAAATATTTTGATGTTTTGCTGGTATAATGATTTTGGTGGAGGCGCCGGGTTTTAAACGCCTACACACTAACTGTTATTGTAGCTGATTGTTTTAGGGAAAAATTGATAGATTTATCTACAAACCAATAAAATTTGAAACTTTTTCCTTTTATAAATCATTTTTCTTTTCTATGACAACAGGAAAATGTATGGCAGATGTGAATTTTATAGTCACAAGTTGTTGGAATTTCTGTGCATATGGTTCGGTTCTAAAAAAAAACACTTTTTGTATCGTAAATTATATAGAAAAAAATCATTTCCATATAACTGGCGCAGTAATTATAATTAAAGCTTTTCTCTATTATTCTTTTGTTGAAATAAATATGAAAAGCAACTGGCAATGAAGTCACTTAAAGAGTTAAATGAATATAGAATCTAGAATCCAATTAAAACTACATTATATTAATGTTTAAAATCATTCATTTTATTATTTCTTTTTAAAATCACCTTTCATTAACATATAACAACCGGAAACTAAAAGAATAAATCCTGCGACGGTATATTGTAATGTTAATATCCAGAAGGATAATAGATATGCTACACGATTACAATACGGACCTAATTTGTAGTCGTAATTTGGTTGATATTCTTTGTAAACCCAATATGTTCCTACAATTTTATTATTTTTTTAAATATTGTTTCAATTTAGAATTCAGTAACTCACCTAGTCCTTGCCAAATTAAAAAGATCACACCTAGAATTATTGCAATATTTGAAACCAATTTAAGATCAGAATTTGATAGAAATTTTGCTAAAGCTCCACAAAATCCTAAAAATCAATCTTTGAAAATATTGAAAAAATTAAAATAATCTTAAGGTACATACCTGAAATTATTAAATAAATTGGAATTAATCGATTGATCGAACAACTATTAAGACTGATCCATCCGATTGCAAACATTGAAAAAAATATCCCGTAAAGCATAACGACTGAAGCATTAATTCCGGCTGAAATTTAAAATTTTATTGAAAAAAAAAAAGGAAAAATTTGGACAAAAGTGTATACTTACGAAGTGGTTTCTCTTTAATTTTCTCCAACGGTTCATTATCATTTCCATTTTTTTCCGCACCATTCAGTTTTTCTAAGTCAATATTGTTATCAGCAGAATTAACCATTATTTTTTTGAATTATGTTTAAAGTACACATGCGCTATGTGTGTTGAATAATTTCAGTCTATCTATTTATAAATTTTACCGGGTGCTTCTATATATTTTTAGTTCTGATCTTCAAACAATAATGGCAGTTAAGAAATTTTGAAAATACACACACAAGTAGAAGAAAAAAATAATCTTTATTTTACAAAAAAAGGGAATCGATAGAAAATACAGACATTATCACAAAAGCAATACAAAAAAACTCGATAAAATATATTCATTTCGTGCATATTATAAATCTATAAATTTAATAAAAATTAATATAATAAAATTTATACATTCGGTGGATTTTGTAATGGTTGTGTACTTTGACTGTTATCTGATTTTTCGCTATCTTGTTGTCGTGATTCAACATTATCCACCGAGGCTGTATCAGCGCTAGCAATTACAAAACATATGCAAAACAAAAAACAAACAAATCCCAATATAATAGCTAATATTATCGCCCACATAATTGTTAAATAAACGAATGCAAACATATATGCAGTCTTATTACAATAGGCTTTGCCATCTTTTGGATCAAAACTTGGTTTGAATGTGGAATATACCCAGTATGAACCTGAAATTTTTATTATACAAACATTTTTTTTTTTTTGAAAGTTGAATTGTTTACCTAAAGCTAGAAATATTAATGAAGCCGCATATAAAGATGATTCAAAATATCGTATAGTTTTGCCATTTCCAAATAAAGGACGATTTTTTACATAAGTTATAAGATGTGACATTATATTGATACCGCCTGAAAATTGCATTATTTATAAATTAATTTGATTGAAAAGATTTTCCTAAAAAATTACCAATAGCAACTAGAAATAATGGAATTTCATCCCTTACAGGACATTTATGAACATTCAATGCCCCAATTATTAACATAACAAAATTTATTATTAACGATACCAATAGGGAGTACTTTAAACCAGCTGCAACAAAATAGAAATTAATTTATTTATGTTGATGATACAATAATTGTTAATTGACCTCGACCTCGACACGCCTATAAAACAGCTATAATATTTATTTTTTTCCGTTTATCATTTGAGATATTTTTTGAAATTTTTGACAAAATTCCACTTACGGACAAATTTTTCTTTCAGTCGACCAAGAGATCCTTTAATTCGGGATGATTTATTTTGTTGTTCTTCACGTTGGGCAGCATTTGCTGTTCCTTCCAGTGGTGTTGTTGTTTGTTGTTCTGTCTCCATTTTTCTAGATTTTTGTTTTATCAATGCATCATGTTAAACACAAATACATACGTCTCATCACCACTTTAGCTTGAACTAAACTGACTCCTCCTGTACACGGCCTAGAATTCGAGTTATTTGTTGTGTGTAGTCGTGATGTTTGCCTATAAGCCAACGATAAAATGCATGCAATTGTTTGTGTGGGTAGTTTAAATAATATTTTTCGATCTAATTATTTAATGGAATATTTTTAGATTACCGATACAAATATTATTTTTATTTAAAAAAAAGAACAAGAAAAATATACAAAGATATTTATAACGTTTATTTATCATTTTCAGTGGCAGGATTTTCAGGATCTTTATTTTGTAATTTATCGCAAGCAATAATTCCTAATACAAAACAAGCTAAAATCGTTATTAATACTAATAGCAAAGCATAAGTTATCGAAATATAAACTAAAGCAAATATATAGACGGTTTTATTGCAATAATCATCACCACTAGATGGTTCATAACTTGGTTTGAATGCTTTAAAGACGTAATAAGAGCCTGAAAACAAGTTTTTCAAAAATTAGTCCTTGAACTATCCTTTTTTGCCATAAAATACAATACCTATAATGAACATTACAAGTTCTAATGTTGATAATAACGATGTAATATGTGAGATGTTGATAAAATTTTTGATATAATTACGAAATAATCCAACAAGTTTAAATGCAATCCCAATAAGTCCTGTGTTAATAATTTTAATTAATGTTTCACAATAATTATAATAATTATTATTATTAAACTAATTTATACCTTCAATGAGCAAAAATAGAGGAATATTTGGTTCAACTGGACATTTTCGGTAGTTAATGCCAGCAATTATAACCATTGCTAAATGTAATATAATTGAACATATTAAACTAATATTGAGGGCACCTGAAATTAATTAATTTTCAAATATTAAAACTATTCAATTAAAATAACAGATTTTGGAAAAATAATGATTAATTATAAATCGATGTATTTACCTCTAGTTTTTTCTTTAATATATTGACCTCTACTTCGTGGTTTATCCGTTTCAGGTGTTGTTGCTGATTGTTGTTGTTGTTCTTGTTGTTGTTGTTGTTGTTGTTGTTGTTGGGGTGTACTTTCACTCATTGTTTTATTCGAGAAAATTTTCAAAATCTCGTTAGTAGAACTTTACAGTAGCTGAAGCTACGAAAGAAATGTTTATAGCATTTAGAAAATTGATGGAGGAGGAGATTGCGCAGTTTTAAGCTTACAACGAATAATAACTCAATGTTTGTTATATTGAGACATTTCACTACTAACTCGGCGGATATGAATTTATTCGCCTCCTCAAATATGCACAACAGATGTTTGTCTATTGAAATTTCCTCTATATGCTTATAATAATACGAAGTCTTTAAAGCTTGCAGATATATTTAGTCAGAATACGTAAAATCCATTTATATACTTGTGAATATGATGATCAACAATGGTAATGGCGAGGAGTCTCTTAATATCCAGCCAGGGTGTAGAGGGAAGTTGAATGGGTCCTTTAATTCTCCAGGAGTTGTTGAAATATCGGATGTTAGTAATTTCTCTCGATTCTTCGAGAATAAACTTTAAAAACACGTTTTTTTTTGGAAATCTTTATTATAACTGAAATTCTCCTTTATAAATCATTATTTATTTGGTTGTTGTTTTGTTATACCGCACCTGAGCCACTCCTTGTATCATCGTTACCAATCCATTTATCAGTGATTACAACTTCTATTAATAAATAAAATAATCCAATAACAGTAATGAATAATAATATATAATAAATTGATATATAAACTAAAATAAACATATATATCGTTTTATTACAATATTTATTGCTACTAGTTGGTGGATCATCATAATCAGGATCGTAAATTTGAAAAATATAAAATGATCCTAGAATAAAACGGAAATTTTATTAAAATTAAAAAAATCGAAAAATTAACTAATATTAACCTAGAAGGAACATAATTGATTCTAATCCTAATAATAATGTAAAAATAAATGGTATACCAGCATAATCTTTAATACGTTTCCGGAAAAGTCCCATCAACTTTGTAGCTATACCCAATATAGCTAAAGATAAAACGCGAGGAGAATCTCATAGTTTTTCTTTATGTTATCTCTCATTATCTTAGAAATAACTATAATAGTTACCTTCAGAGAAGAAGAATGGTGGTATATTAGGTTCTAATGGGCAATTTTCGTAATGTACTCCAGCTATTACCACCATAACTAAATGTAATGTTAAAGAGAATATTAAATGTATTTTAAGTATTTCTAAAATAATAGGAGTAATTTTTTTGTTTTCTTATATATGAAACAACGTTTTACTAAAACAATACATTACCTGCTAGTTTTTTCTTCATTTCTTCGTTTCGTGTAATGTCGACATTATTATCTATCTCTGTATCAGCCATTTATTCTCTAAAAACGTCTTCACTGCAATTTTTTAACAAGACAATAATTGGTAGACGAACTAGTATTAAGTCAGATTAATTGTTGTTATAATTAGAAAGTTTCCAGTTTGTATGACCGCATTGTAGTAATTGTTTTGGGGTTTTTGAAATGTCAGTAAGTGCAAACAAACTGCAAGAACTGTAAGCCTGATGACAGTAAATCTGCGTTCAAACTAACTATCATTTAAAATTGGAAGTAGCTGTCTATTTTGGTAACGTTCGGTTTGCAGGTTAATAAACTTTAATTTTCTGATTTTATTTCTTCCCTTGATGTGTTTTTTTTTCGGGTGGTTTCGTGGCAATTTTCCAATGTTTAAATATTTGTTTTATTTTATAGTACATTTGAAATTTGTCCGTAAGCTAATTTCGTTCCTTTTAGATGCATTTTTTTATTGAATGTTAAGCAACAAACAGAAGTCTTTTACAAAAAAGCTACCGTAAGTTTCTTAGAGTGCGGATACACTTTCCCCTTCTTGTACTGAAAACGAGAGAAAAGATAGTTTCCTATCTATTTTTAGAGCAAGAGTATATCTACCACTCTATTTTTCTGTTTAGCTGAAACCATATTTCAAAACGAGAACCACTGATGTGTGCAAATGGTGATGGTCTCGATGCGTCTCTTGGTGTGCCAACATATAGCTAATCACCCTTTAGATCAAAGCTATACCAGATATACCAGATATACAACTAACAATGGGCGTGTTCAATGGCCCTGAGCGGCTGAGGGCGACTTTAGCTAACTACATTGAACGGTACGCTGAGTTGTAG
Organism: Iselma pallidipennis; assembly: GCA_037464855.1. NCBI lineage: Eukaryota > Metazoa > Arthropoda > Insecta > Coleoptera > Meloidae > Iselma > Iselma pallidipennis. The sequence goes on along the minus strand of JAZBHA010001067.1, from coordinate 16,082 downwards.
CAAACAGTAACATGGACCTAGTATACCGCTATCGTTCTCAGCTGCTCAGTGCCACTGAACACACCCATAGCCCTAGTGGATATGTTGCGACCTCAGTGTATACCGCTACCATTCAGTGAATACGCCCAATAATGTTGAAATGCATTTGTTCCCTAAATTTGTGCTTGTTTTCGATTTAATTATGATCACTTTGACAAATGTCGTCAGTACAAAAGTCATCGTCATTAACAGATTTATCCGGACGGAAATTTATATCATTGTTTGACCTTTGTGAAAATTTTTCACCAAAATGTCGTAATTATCTGTTCTGTTCAAATATAAAAAAAGAACTCTGGAAAGTTTTATAATCAAAAAAAAAGGATTAATATGAATTCAAGTCATGCATGCTACTACCCCACACTTTATATTGTTGATTTGAATAAAAATATCTTCAAATTGGAAAACACCAAAAAAATGGTCGATTTTTTTGTTGTTTATTTCTTTTATCAATATGTCGACGAAAATTCTGGCTTAATGGGAGAAAAACAAAGTGTAATGATGACCATTATATTTCCTGTTCAACAACAAAAAAAAAAAATACTCCCCCGATATGATCTCCTGAAACTACAAAATTGAACGAAACAATAACTGAACATTAATTGAAAAAAAAATCATTTGTGTAGGACAGACCATTGAATAAAACCGGGCTTTTTTATTTCTGTTATTATCCTTCTGGATAAAAATAAACTGACGGTGTTATGGTATGTGGACCAAGCTATATGGTGAATATTAATACCGAATTTCCAGATATCTCCCCTACATATATACACATATACAATTAAAACAATATTTACCCCCATTAACAGGCATTTTTGAAATTTGTTAATCCTTCAATGGAATTCCACAAAATATTGCTGTTTAAAATTATATTAGAGGTGTAATATATTTTTTTTCAGTTGCATTAATTACGTCAATTGATTCAATTGTACCTCATTAACTTACAAGTAGTACTTGAATATTTGACTTAATTTAAATTCTAATATGAAAAAAACAAGACGTGTACACTCATACACACCTCGGCGTATATTGTTGAAGTCTTTTCTAAATGACGTGACATAGAAATATTTAACAATGAATATAACTGCCTCCTTCTTTTGTTGCCAATTTTTCAACATTAACATGGGACAAAGGGAGGAAAATTTCTACACACAGTCACGTATACATATGTTGTCAGTTCATCTCAATTGTGAGCAAAACAAGATATACTTGTATTGCTGGTTATGTCGACGAATCTCATATTTTCATGAAAAATATATCACATATCAAACATTTTCAATTATTTTCCGTTTCTTTTGTATCTGTTTTGTTTATATAATGATAGAAAAAGAAACGAAATAATAAAATATTTAATATTTATATACTCGTTGTGTAGAGTTTCCATTTCTTGTGGTTTTTTGATTCAATAACTCCTCCATATAACCGTTACTAGAAACATGTCGTGATTCGCTTTTCTACTCCCAAACTAATTTATCACAATTCCCACAAGATAGTTGTTAGATGTTGTATTGTTTGAACTTGTTAGTATCAAAGTTCTTTTTCTTTCGTCTCTCAACTTTCATTTATAAATCTTCTCCATAAAATAAGTATTTTAGTAGAGTAACTTTGGTATAATATTCATAGCTTAATAAATTTACAATTTATCCTAAGACCTTGTAAGCTTGTTTCGTTATAATTGGCAATTTAAAGTGTAAATGAACATGAAAGAACATATCAGTTTTGAAATAGTTTTATCTTGTCATTACTGTACTTTGGAGAAGTTTTAGGGAATTTCAAGTCATCTTTCCAGACGTCTCTAGAATTTGTGAATCATAAGCAAAATCTGGTTGTTTCAAATTAAAAGTAAACTCAAGGGTAGAAATCGAAAAAAAGTACACTCAAAAACAAATAAATTAGACGAGTGATGAAAAAATTAATTCATTTTTTCCAAGGGTAGAAGGCAAGATCCTACGATTTGCTTATTAAAATAATATTTTATTTTAAATATTCCAGGGCAAATTAAATAATTGGTAGTAGCCGTTCTTTGCAGATGTTACTTGTGTTCTTGATTTATCCCCCTTTTCTATTGAATTATTCATAAACTTACATCTATATGGATCTTTTTATCGTGGAAATTGCTTTTTTTTCCTCCACCCCCAACACCTTCTTGTTTGAAAAATCGTGAAAATTAATTAAATTCAACCACACACATTTATCTACATCTGATTGCGGTTTATTATTTTTAAAAAGCTTTCATTCTACCTCTAATTAACATAAATATTATATAAACGACGATGGTTGTATAAACTTAAAACTGGATGTAGTTAAAGTTCTTGATGAATTCTTAATAATTCATTTTTCCATTACATGATAAAGGTGGGGTTGTAGTTGCTTTAGAGTAAATAATTTTAATTTACTTACCTTGTCTCTCTGTCTGTTTGGAGGGAACAAAAATAATGAAATATGAATCGTGGTGTCAAATTTGTGTGGTGGTTGAGAAATTAGAAATGGAGGGCTCGATCAAAATGACAGACGATCACCTCAATAGATCTTCCATTATCTTATTACAAAGGTATTGTTTGTGGGGTAGTAGCAGTGGCAAGGCAGTTATTTCGCTAGTATTCACCCATTTTACCATCTACCCCGCCTAAAATGTTGTCTATTCAATTGGAGGAATATCTGAAACATTCTGTTCTAGTTAAATAATGTTGCTATTTTAGCCGGATCGAATTAGTTAGCTCGATTTATTTTGCTATATATTTCAAAATTGAATAGGAGACTCTAATATACCAGTTATGGTAGAAATACAAAATTATGGTTGTTGGGGTAAAAGAGGAAAAAACCGGCCGGAGAATGATTCGACGAAAATTCCTTGCTGAAAATAAAGTTTTATTAACCGACAACGTAACTTAACGCAGGATCGAAACGATCGACAAATTCAATAAATCATTCCTGGGGGGTGGTTTGACATATTTTTTCCGGAATTTCTTTGATGATTTTTTTCGCTTCTATATGTGTGTGTGTGTATGTGTGTGTACTATATACACATTCTTGAAATAATTGATTTAAATTGGTTATTTAAAAATTAAAGATCACTAAAGATGTTTTCTTAAGGGTGGATCATTGGATAATTTAGAGAAATTATTGAATTGTACAATAGATTGAAGATAAAGAGAATAGTGGCTTATATTAAGGGTTGGTGTGCGTGTGTGATTTGCCATCAGATTGACGCCTGTAACGACCCTTGCCGGAAGTCTTCAATTCACCCTCAAAGCTCGAAACACATTTCAAGTTCTACCGATATACTATACGAAAATCTATTGACACGGTTGAATACCGAGAACATTGTCGCTTTGAATTGTTTGCCAATGGTTTAACCACATCTGTATAAAACCTTTTGAAATTTGTTGTACCCTCTCGCCGCCGTTCATTGGAGAAGAGTTGTGGACTGTTTTCAGGTCGACTGAACCTTGGCCTGCTTTAATAAAATACATTCTCATTGTCTTTTGGTCGGAATGTCGAATTATTTACCCCTTATTATCAATGCTCGATAAAGCGATTTTATTGAAATAGATTCCATCAATATTTAATAACGATTGTGGAAACGTCAATTACAATTTATTTATTAAAATATTGGGACATAACGGGAACGGGTAGCAATTCTGCGTAAAATTTAGAAGAATAATAATAGTTTTGTATTTTTTTCATTTTATTTAGTTTACTCATTTGTGTGAAATTGAGTGTGGAATCGATTCGTCTATACAACTCACCATTTTCATACTACTGCCATGTAGAAAGTAAATGGTGAAATTTTGACGTTATATAGTAACTGGTAGCCTAAAGGTCCGTTGAGACAAACAAAACGACCCTTGACTCTGAAAATACTAACCCTTGAACGGTATAGTTTAGTTGTTTTTATTATCGAGGAGATTTATTCGACAAGACTCGCCTTTTAAAAAGTTATTTCCTTAAACTTATTTTTTTTTTGGTTCTCTCGCTCTATTCGTTTCTGTTGTTGTTGTTGCAGGCTAAACTGGAAACTAAAGCTTTGAAAGCAAAACGGCCAGGCTTCACGGATGATCGCTACAACGAAACGTCTTACTACATCGAAAATGGTAAGTACCATCGATATGTCGTCTCGACCGACAGTTGTCGATTTCCAATTCGTGATTTGAATATCAAATATTTTTGGATGTTAGAGACGTGAATAAATGCAATTTTGCACTAGAAAATTTTTGTACTCAATCGGTAAAACTTATTATTATCACTATCAACAAGTGTTGAAATTGTGTTTGTATCTCGGAAACTTGAATATATCAGAACAACTAAATTAGTAAATATAAATTGTTTGATATTGATCGAACTTTGCTAATCATAAAGTTCATCAAATTGTCACAGTTTGAATTGGTCCTTTCATGTACTTAACAAAGATTTCAAGACGTGATTAGACATGCCAGTTGCTTTTGATACACAGGTGTTGAACATTTCCTTGATGATGATGATAATATATAATAATAAAAGGACTTACAGTAATGAAGCTGATGTCAGGACCCTTTTCGTAACTGTCTCTTTATTAACTTAACAATAGAATATTTTGTGATTTAACACAGAATTCCTTGACAACATTCCTTTGCCACTAGAATTGGAATTAAATTTTGAAGGAACAACAAATAAAAATATCCTCAAAAAGCACAAAAAAACCTAGGAGCAAACAAAAAATTCGAACACAAATACTCATTAATACTATAAGCACGAACGCTGACCTTCCACAAAAGTAAATTATAAACCAAACTGAAAGTAATCCTAGAAACTGCATTTTCTATTTCCTTTCTTCCAATAAAGTACAAAGAAAAATCTTGTGAACGAAAAACATCGTGTACTGCATACAAAACAATGAACAAATATAAAGTAAATATTCAATAAACTGTTTTATATTATAACAACTTGTCGACTTGATACAACAAACAAGAATTTTCCATAGAATATTTTTCGGTTACCGTATCAGCGTGTTGAAAATTATGTGAAAATATTATCAATTTGTGGTGTTTTTTCTTTGTGTGTGTGTGTATGAGAAAACTGGACAATTGTATTTTGCTCACGTAGTCGAGAACTCTACTCAATCGAAAAACCATATTATTGCCAGTTTATTGAATAGAAAAGCAACTTTATCTTCAACAAATCCATATCAGAAAGGAAATATTTCAATATTACTAGAACTTTATTATCAGTTTTATTAAAAAATTGTGGCCAATTGGTATTTGAATTGTTTTATCCAGTAGAATCAAGCGTTGTGCGTTCCAGAATAATCACATAGAGTGTATACCGAAACTAATTTATATACGAAAGTTATATAATAATTATGGTACGTTTTAATTAACTGTAAGGTAGCGGAAACTGTTTAGAGCTAATGGAGTTGTAAAGCAACGAAAAAACCGTAATTAACGGACGATCGAATATCTATTTTATTGATTAATTCAAGAAAAAAATGCGGTGTATAGCTCGTTGCAATTTTGGTGGAGGCGCCGGGTTAATTCCGATGTTTTTTTTTTCTCTAACTATCTTAAATTGTTAATATTTTCGTCTACATTACCACATTAAGATGTATTTTTGTAAATTATATTTTATCACGAACGTTAAATACCTGACCTAGAAAGTTTATAATGGTCAGTTTAATTTTCTGATAACACAACAATGCAATATAAAATCGTGAATTCTTTTGAAATTTCTAACAGAACAACAATTTATTTCGTTATCTTTTTATTGGTTTTTTTTTTTTTGTTAATCTAGGTCTACGTAAAGTGTATCCGTACTATTTCACATTCACAACATTCACTAAAGGACGTTGGGTAGGTGAAAGAATATTGGATGTATTTGCTAGAGAGTTTCGTGCTCATCCAGCCGAAGAGTACGAGAGATGTATTCAAGCTGGAACTTTGACAGTAAACTACGATAAAGTCCCAACAGACTACAAACTGAAACATAACGATCTACTAGCCAATGTAGTTCATAGGTACGTATATTTTTAAAATAATATAAAGATCCAGGGGGCAAAAAAGGTGGAAAGAAAATATTTTATTACTATTATTATTATTATTATTATTATTTGATTATTATATAGTGAAAATTGACGCTTTCAGTGTTGTTATATTGCTATATTCTTCATGATGATGATGCGATCATTCCACTTAGAAATCAGTTATATCAGATTTTCAGAAAATTTCAGATGATTAATGGTTTCAAATCCCCACATTAAAAACAACACAATTGGACAAATTTAATTTTTTTTGAATAATCACATTTGACATTTTGTGTTACAATAAAGCGTGCAACCAACCATTCAAAATTACTCTTTTACGTTTATCAAATAATAAAACTCTAAAAAAATCCACTGTGTGCATGTTATAAAAAAGTAACTGATTTGTTTAGTGGTTGAATTTTTTGATTGTAAATAAAAGTCAAACTAATAATTTAACTATTACTATTATTATTATTACTATTATTATTTTTTAAAGTTTTACGTATTATTTGATTAAATTGTATTGCCTTGGATTTTGTTTTTAATTTGCCGTACCATGAGACGTACTGAGCGTATAATGTTACAGACATGAAGTGCCCGTCACTAGCCAACCCATCACCATTGTACACATGGATGAGGACATTGTGGTGGTCAACAAACCTGCCTCTATCCCTGTAAGTGGCCAATAGACTGCCATTATCACCATTTTTTTCTCTATTACTTCTCTGTGTACTAGAACAGAAAAAAAAACTTGAATGTTTTATAGTGTTTGTGTGTGTGATGCCTGACCTCTAATATGTTTGCTTGGCTTTCCTCCTTTTTTTTATTATTAACGACAAGGGCTTATATTTGACGATGATAACTGGAGGGGTCCAGTTTGAATTAGGGCAAACCTGTAGATATATCCAGATCCTTAATCTAAACACGGACATGTATTGATTTTCCTCTCCCTATCTTTCTTTTCTTTAATGTTTAGAACGAAAAATAAAAAAAAGAACAATCTCACTGCCCTATTTTAATAAAATTCACAGCATGATCATTTTGCAATAAACATAATAGAGAGAAACAACTAATAAAATAGCACAATATACAGAACAAAGCACCGGAAAAATTATATTAAATTATTAACTTAAAATTACTTCTTTGAGAAATTTGAATTTCATCAAATTGTTATTAAGGTTTAACTGGATCTCGGCTGTTTACCAGATGAAACACAATCACAAAAAACACATTTACTATTTATTTATTTACTTCTAAATTAACAAGTTTGGACTTGGACCGTATTAAATCTGTCTATACGATATTACAAACTAAGTTCTTGTGTCTAGTTCCCGTTCTACGAGATTCTAGTTTTAATCTTATCCGGATTGTAGCTTCATTAGGCCATTAGTTTTTGGTTAAAAGTTTTCCTACAAACTGCCAGATGGGACGATGTCGGTCGTCCTCTCTTTATATCTGTAATTTTTCTTAATCGACTCCTATCAAAGATATCAGGAAGATTGATGATTTTGGCGTTATCAATATTAGAAAAATATCAAAAAATAATTCACTATTTATAGCAATATTTTCGTAATAATAAAGTCATTTTCCAATTTTTTTTCCTTCTCCTTTTATCGTATTTCTGTGTTCTATTTAATTGAACTGAAACGTAAAATCAGTCAGAATTGTTGTTTTGTCTCTCGATATCTGAAAGAATCAAATAGAAAGCTTTCGAGACACTTTTATTTTTATTTTCACAAAAGCTTAAAAGCTCCAATCAGTAACACTTCTTCAAATACAACCAAAAGAACAAAAAAACACAACCCAAAAAAGAGAAAAGGTTCAATACGACTTTTTCAATAAAATTGTTGTTTTTTATTATTTGAAAGACGTTAATTGTTAGATGCATCAAGACAGTCGATTAACTAGAAACTTTGCTATTGATCTGTTCAATATCATGTTAGGTATTTCAACGTGTCTGTTGTTGATCGATTTTCTAGCTAGTATCATGTAATTTCACACCACAATTGACTTGTAATTAAATAACAGAAGTAAAAGCGGGAAAAAAGTTGTTTTTTGCCCCCAAACCCCAATTAATTATTAGAAGATTGCCTTGTTGTATATATACGACAATCAATCATAGAATCCTTGTTCTCTAACCACCAATCATCATTACAGTTAGATTGTAACCCAACCGGACTAATAATAATACATGATGGCAAATAAACAAACAAATACAGGAAAAATACACACAATACAATGTCTCTATTTCAACAGAGATTTTATTATATAGATTTTTTGAAAATCATTCGTGTCTACAAAATCCAAAGGGTAGAATAGACGACCCACAGATGTGTAGCACGTAGAAAATACCACCTGATATTATTTGGTTCATTATTGCAGACATGAGACTCCTGTGCTAGCAAATCCAATCAAGTTAATTCATGTTGATGAGGACTTAGTTGTATTGGACAAACCGTGCTCGTTACCGGTGAGTACTGTTGTGTGCTCATAGTCCATTCCAACTGTCAAACTGATTAAAAAAAAAACTATCAATCTATAAAGATGCATCAATGACAGCATCAATTATAAGACAAATATTGTATAATAGAAAACGAAAACTAACAGCACGTCAATCCTTGATACTTTCTCTTTAATTTAAATCGATTTTTAAAACTATTATGCAGTTCTTTACACTTGTTGGATTTAATATTACCGAACAGGATGATATTTTAGTATGTCATTAAATGAAAATCGTCCCTTTCCTCAAACTCAAATTGTTATTCTATTCTAAGCTATAAGATCATTTGAATTGCAGAATAAGTTTTAAATAAACATGTTATTTCTCTACCTACTACTGGATTATACTTTAAACAAGATACACTGTGTGCTAAAATCGATACGATGTTCAAATTAAAATTAATCAACATTAGAAACAGTCTAGTGATCACGACAATATTGAATTTATATATTAAAGTGATTTTTTTCTTCTTCGAATATCTTATTTTTAAAATAATCCTTCGTTCCTTCTGTTCGTCTCCCATTTTTCTTTTGACTTTTCTGTTTCGTTTGTGTAAAATTCGTTATTTTCCAAATATCAAAGATTCCCGTACAGTAGATACAGTTCAGGATATTATAAACATGATGATTTTCTATAGAGGAATGAATAAAATATAAGGTCAAAGGTAAAGTTTTGTTCGTGTTGTACCGGTGGGTTCCGAAAATAGTGTGGTGTGGGAGAGTACGAGAGCAACAGGAATGACAGATTTTAGCGAATTGGGGCGAGACGATAGTAGGATTATGCGGTAGCTTGGTTATTTTGCAAAGCATATTGAGACACAGTTCAACACAGTACAGTTCAGGACAGTTCAGATAGCAACGCTTATTGAGACGCAGTATTTGTTTATGGAACTAATGCAACCAAAGATCAGAACAAGAGAGATAAAATCACTGCATCTTTGGCTAGATAGAAAAACGCAAAGACAAGCCAGGTGGAAACTGTGTCTCAAAAAACTGCACCACATCCTGAACTGCTGTGCGTGGCAATATGCGCTGGTCTATTAACATACTTGAAATACAAAAGCCTGAACTGCTCTGCTCTGTGCTGTCTGTGTTTCCTATGTCTCAATATACACCGGGCCTAATGTGATGCAGCGGCTTGTCTGGCTTTCACTAGGTAGCCACGGCGACGTCGCCAGCAACGTTCTTGTAGCTACTCTTGGCATCTGTAGGTGGCCACAAAGAGAAGTTAGAAGAGACGCCACAGTTGCAGGAGCACGTGGAAATGGAGTAGTGGGAAAATAGACGTGGAAAAAATGGCACATTGTCAAACGTCTCCGTTGTAGAACACCGTGCTGACGAGAGAAATGTTCGATCTACGACGCCTACTATGCATTTTCATTGCCTACTATGCATTTTCTTGGAAGTGTTGACAGCAGTAGCGATCGGCGATCGGACTGGCGTCGCTTCCAAATTGGCCACGTAGTCAAGCCGTCACCAGGTCAGATACCCGTCATAAGATTGCATATATTGCTAATTAGGGGAATAAGGAATGAGTAGGGGGTCTAGTCCAGCGTGTTACCTCGCTTCGATTGCTAATATCTCTCATTTTTTCCTCGTGCTCCTGGAGACCACACTGTTCTCTGAACATACCGGTATATAATATGTGTTTTGTTAAAGTCAAGAAATATGAATATGGTTGGTGTGTAGATATATGATTTGATTTATGAGTTTAGAGTAAGATTTTCTCAAATCAACCCTATTGTACCGTATATATTTGAATAATTTTAATATAAATATATTTGTTTACAACTAGCAGCAATAAATTCTCTATACAAACAACAACGACAACAACAACAAAAAATTCTCCTAGTAGCTCTTGTAGCATGCATGCTTACAAATTACGGGACCGTTTATAGTCTGACCACACAAATCGTACAAAGATTTCTTTATGCATGTATTTTTTGTTTTATATATTTTATTCTAATAGAAAGTGCTTTATTTAAAAGAAATTCGTATAACAGACAGTGAGTATACTTCCCAAATTTCCTTAGATATTACCTTATGTTTCATATATGTATGTAGGTATGTGGATAACATCCCGTCAAAGATAACACAGACAAATGTTTGCATGGCTTTTGAACTTTCTCCCTTTACCCATCTTTCTCTTCCTTATTTTCTTTAATGTATTTCTCTGTATGTATGCCGAATCTCTTTGATGTTTCTTCAGTTGTTCTATACCATATATCTTTTTTTCCTTTAATTTTCATACACGCATAGGTAAAATTTTGCTTAAATTAAATTAAATTAAATTCTAATTTATCCTCTACTTGTATATTTAAATTTGTTTTAAAAGAAAAATCTTGTTTCTCTTTCTTATCACAGGTACACCCTTGTGGCCGATATAGACACAATACTGTAGTTTTTATACTTGCCAAAGAATATAATTTGAAAAATTTAAGAACAATCCATCGATTAGATCGTTTAACTAGTGGTTTATTGTTGTTTGGTCGTTCACCGAAAAAAGCCAGACAAATGGAGCATCAAATCCGTAATCGTCTGGTACAGAAAGAGTATGTGTGTAGAGTTGAAGGCGAATTTCCCGAGTAAGATTCAATTTTTTCCTTCATAATTTTTTTAATTCATATTATTGATATTTTAGTGAAATTATTGAATGTAAAGAACCGATTGAAGTGGTTAGTTATAAAATCGGTGTATGTAAAGTGTCGCCGAAAGGTAAAGAATGTAATACGATTTTCCAAAAACTAGGATTTAATGGCAAAACTAGTATAGTTTTGTGTAAACCAAAAACAGGGCGTATGCATCAAATCAGGGTACATTTACAATATTTAGGTAAGAATTTTTGCTTCTTTCTTTAAGCAGAGCGAACAAAAAATGATAAAAATCAGCGGGAATTCACTCTCATAAACAGCCACAGCACGAAATGCAATTTTACATAAAGAATTCACCCGCCGTTTTTTTTATTATTATTATCTCATAAATTATAATTTATTATTATTATTATGAATTGATTAAAACTTTTGTTTTCAAAACTATTTTTCTAGGCTATCCCGTTGTGAATGATCCATTATATAATCATGACGTTTTCGGTCCAATGAAAGGTAAAGGTGGTGATTTAGGTGGGAAAACTGATGAAGAATTAGTACGTGATTTAATTCATATTCATAATGCTGAAAATTGGCTTGGAATGGATGGTGATAGTGAATTATCAATGTTCAATCCTCGAAAAGCGGACTTGGATGATTCGTTAGTTGGACCTCTTGTGCCTAAAGGTAGAAGTTTTTTGTGTATCAGTTGTTTTTTTGATGTATTTTACGAGTTTTTTTGTGGCTTTAGATCGGGTATTAGGTGGTGACGACGACACCGATCCAGTATCAAGAGAACCTTCACCATGTGATGAAAGTTGCGATAATAGTTCATCGTTACCATGTGAATCTTCACCTAATCCATTAACATTATCATCAATAACAACAAGTAGAAATGTTGATGCTAAAGTAACTGTTGCTACACAAACTGGTCATGAAGCACCTGATTTCAGTTTTAATCCTGATAAAATGACAGTTGATAAGCACTGTTATGAATGTAAAGTACGTTATCGTGACCCGAAACCACAGGATTTAGTTATGTATTTACATGCTTGGAAATATAGGGTAAATTTCATTATAACGTTCCTCTCTATATATAAAAAATTGAGAAAATCTATAGAATATATGTATTAATATTTGATTTTATTGTAGGGACCTGGTTGGGAATTCGAAACAGAACTTCCAGATTGGGCACGTGTCGACTGGGTCGATCCTGACATATCTGAGTGATGACCGTAATCAAAACAGCAAACAGAAAAAAAACAATTTCCTCCCCCTAAATAATATAAGGCATCTCTTATCCACTCTGTCTTTCCATGGCTATTAGATAAAACATATAGGGTATTATAAGTGAAGCCCAAGCAAAAGGCAGGGTCCAATAACACAAAAAAAAAAAAAACGATGAAATACAATCATTTTGAGTTAAATTATAATTATGCGTTATGCTGAAAAATTTTAGACTCTTTTCCTGTATTTCAGTGCTCCCCTTATAACTTTAATTTGTGAGAAACAAAAAACTTGGCCTCTCTTACACAATTTATAGAATGAATAATATTTTTATATGAATTAATTGAAAATTGACGATCATTCAAAAATCTCGAACTATAATCATGAAATTATAGTTATATATTACAGTAAGTGCCATGATTCATATTTTAAAAAAGTAAATAAATGGATTAATGAAAAATTAGAAATAATCTGCAAAAATTGCAGTTTTTCTCTTAAATAAACTAAAACAAATATGTAAATCGAATAAAAATACAAGTACTGGAATACATATTGTGCCTTGAACGTGTGTTGTTGTGAAATCATTTGCAGATTTTTCCAACCAAAAATTACAAGAGAGAAGCATCCCACACAATAAAGTTTCATATCAGTAGCTTCGGACCCTTGCTTTAGTCAGATTTTTACATTTAAACATACCCTATTTATAATAAAAATAATAATAATTATTATATATACAAATAAGCACTGACATTGGATTGTTATTCGAAAGGGCAAAACCATAGTTTGTAGTCTCCCTATCAGTATTTAGAAGAAAACGAAAAATTTTATAAGTAATTCCACCGAATGTATCCTTTTTTGGGATGTTTATTAGTTGTTAGTGATTCCAGAAATGTTGTTTGAGTCAGTGCTTGAAATTGTATTATTGATTTTTTTATAAAGACATCTCACTAACTAATTTGAGTAGATTTAATGCAAAATTATCTTATAATAAGTTTGTTAGTAGTTGATAATAAAAATATATTAAAATGGGGCAAATTTCCGAAATCTATACAAATATTTTTGTATAACACACGCAAAATTTGGTCATAAATCGTTTTTTCTTTTAATATATTTTTAGAAAGCTACTACAGCATAAAATTAATCTTTGTGATGTAAAGACAATTATAGGGACCTATTCTACAATAGTATAAGTATTATTATTATTGATTATTATTATTACTATTATTATTACTGTCAGTAGGTTTTAATTGAATCGACACAAAATTTGCGTTAATTACTAGAAAATTACCAAAAAAATACAATCGAAATTTTTGCACAAACACACACACACACATTGCATGATGAATTTTTGAATTTATTATACATTAAAATACTAATAATGATAAAGAGAAAAATCGCGCATATCTTAGCCAAATTGTTGTATAAATTATTGGATTAAATAATGAGAGAGAAAATTATTATATATAAACAATCTCAAAGATGAGCTTAATAATTAGCTTTTATAATTTTTTAAATGTAATACAAGACGACGACGATGATGTGGAGATCGAGAAATCTGTTATGATGATAAATGATAATGATATGAACAAATATTTATATATTTATCAGCAAGCTTGTTGCGCTTCCATTTATTATTATAAATAAATAAATTCTAGCATCTAGTTGGATTTAAAAAAAATGGGAAGAAGAGAACAAATCAAAATAGAAGCTTGACTATTATTTTTCTTGTTATTTTGGTTCAATTTTGTCGATTAGTTGTTATTTCTAGTTAGATTTTTTTTCATAAAAGACAGTATTGATTGTTATCATTAGTTAGTTTTTGTTGTTATCATTTTCTTTACCATTCGATTGTTATCATGCCCACCACAACAATCCTCTCTGCATGGTTTCTATTATAAATATTATCAAAAATATTACAGTGAATGGATGAAACAATTATTTAAAAGAAAAACATTATTATAATATTAAAATTTTGAAAAAAAAAATCAAAATAAATTGATCGTTGTAGTGATGCTATATTACATAACATATTTGTTATTTTTCCATAGCTTGTTGTAATCTGTGATTGATTATTGTTTATACAGCTATGACGAGTTATTTTAAGGATGTCGAAAAAAATTAATAGAAGATTTTAGAATTGTAGTACAGTGTGTAATAAAATCGATAAGAAAATATTTGTTTTTTTGGAGTTTTATTTTCATTATTGGACTGTATCCATATTTACTACTTGTGTCACAACGACATAAACACAGTTGTCGCATTTTTATTTTTGATTTTAAACACTTTCCCCCCGATAAAACACAAATATAAATTCATAAAATTACACTCTAGGCTGGGCGTCTCCTAATGTTTTTTTATTTCGGCTAGATTTATAGTAAATACGAAATAGATTTGCCAATTATATAATGGAGAGTTGTGTTGAAATTTTGTGTTCCATTTTTATACACCTTGGCCTTGTGATGAAATACAAAGATTTCAACGGTGTTACTACCGTAAGGCACGAGGGCACTTGCCTTAGGATCCATGCATGTAAGGGGCCCACCGGACCCACTTGCACTTGAAGTTAACACACACACAAACCCGCGTATCAAGGTACATAATAGTGTACCCAACCTAGTTATGCAAACAACAATACACTCAGTGGCGTAACTACACCCCCGCTAGCCCCTGCACCGCGGGGGGGCCCGGAGGTGCAAGGGGCCCAGTGATGAAGGAGGCTCTGTGATGCAGGGGGCCCGGTGGTAGAGGAGCCCAAGTTGGGACTATGGACTTTACTTATACCATTTTTACATTTTAGTACTCGGATTAGATATTTGTTGAATTTTAAAATATTTCACCCCGGGAGAACTAAGGGCCCCTATATGGACCATTGGAGTCTAAATACTATTGGGGAGACCCAGCTCCGTTTAAACATATGTATACATATCTACAAGGGGCCCTAGACGTACCATCAAGCTTGTCAGATTTGAATGTACATACAAGTTATAAAAGATACGAAACTGTACCCTACACTGTATATCTTAGCAGAAAGCATGTTTGATAAAAAAGATTTAAACAAACTTTTCCACAAATAATTTGTATCTACGTGTAGGGATACGATTTGTTAAAGTATCAGATATATATATACATGTTTGAAATACAAACCATGTGCCTACATGTAATAGCAGGCTTGTGCATAGAGGATTGTATGAAATGTTTGTGCATTTGTTTAATAGTTTGGTGGAGCTACATATTATACTGCAAAAGTGTACACTTTGAATGTAATAAGAAAGCTCCCCACATACAGATCGGTCAAATTTTCCTGTAAAATCGTGATAACAGGCATTAAAGCGCAAATTTCGGTGATATTTCTTGAGAAATTTGGTTGGTTCTCAACTTCAAAACTGAGAGCTTGGCGAAATCGGTCGCGAGAACATTTTCCTTCCAAAACCACAAAAAATGGCCAAAAAAACAAAAAAATTAGTTCAAAAACGACGGGAAAACAGCTCAAAAAAGGCGATCAAAAATTACGAAAAACGGCGGAAAAACGAAGAGAAACGGTCGAAATCGGCCAAAAATTTTCTTGGTTTAAACCAAGAAAATCTGCTCAAAAACGACGAAAACGGGCAAAAATACAAGGTCTACATGCTGCAATTTGTTTGTTGTAGGTTTCCACAAACAAAAATCAAAGTCTGCAGATTGATATAATGTTTAAATTGTATAATCAAGTGAATCAAGTATAAGAACTACACGGCGTTATT
>JAZBHA010001066.1:5302-19143 GCA_037464855.1 Iselma pallidipennis | reverse complement strand
TTTTTAACGTTGACAATGAATGTTTTTTTTTTCTATTCATAAACATATCCATAAAGAAATTGTTGAATGTTATTGTATTTTTTCTATACTTGTTCTTGAAAATTTGTGTGCATTTCTGTATTAAAAAAAAAAAATTATTTCACCTCCTATTCCAGCAAAAATATCCCAATTTCATAACTATAGTTGTATAGAAGTTCAATAAATTTAATAACTGGATAAGTAAATTTTGCCGGGACACCAGATAGTTTCAATGCATTTTTATATTTCGCCATTTAGTTTATGTGTTCGCCTAATTTGGATTAATTCCAATTAACTGTTAGATAAATTTTAAGAGATATTGATGCAAACCATTTACGACTATCGTTTTTTAATGCTCAAATTTCTCTTGATATCACGTGAATGGTTTGCATGTAATTAAATGGTGCCAAAACGGTAAAAAAACACATATAATTCAGGATTTTTTTCAGCAAAATGAAATTTGTGAATTGTGACGTCCATTAAAATTTAAAAAAATTGTTAATAAACTTGTTTTAAAAATTTGGTGTGGTGCTGCAAGAACTAAAAATTTTTCGGACATTTAATTCAAATAAAAACCAAAACATTTTTCTAGATTAGTGATATTATTAGAACTCAAACTTGTATAGTTCTCTTTCATTATATCTGTATCATCTTGTAGATATGTAAAAAAACAATGAAATTTAGTCCTTACATTATTGATTAAAGAATTGTATTAAAGAGATCAATTTTTTGTATTTTTATTATCGATTAAGGAGCTATTTTCTCTTCTTTTTTGTCTTGCGTGCCTTTCGTTTTCCTTTACCCTTGATCGGTCGATATGGTCCTAGTTGCTTTTCGACCATTATCACTCTCCACCAAGTCTTAAATTGAAATTATTGTCACATATGTCGAGTTACTGATCAAAAAAAAAAAATCGTACTTGTATTTTGATAGCAGCGTTTTTTCTTTGCTTATACTTCAACCATTCTTCGATTTCATTATATTGTTGTTTGTAGATTTTGTCAATTTCTAAATATAATTCTTTAGTTTTTTCGATATCTGTCTTTAAATTATAAATTTCAATATCTTTCTGTTCGATTTCGGTATCGTATTTATCCATCCATGTCTGAATTTCAGATAAACATTCCTGAAAATTGTTTTTTTTTTTTGTTGAAGAATAAAACATCTATTGTATGTACTAAACATTTCTTGATTCCTGAAGGAATGATAAAATATTTTTGTGACAAACTAATTCTTGATCGTATCGCATCTCCAGTGAACGAATCGTTGATATAAATTCTGATTCCTTTCCGTTTAATATAGAAATATTTTGTTCAGATCTAGCTGATTCCCATTTATTAGCGTAACGCAATGCTGTGGTTAAATGTACTGAAAGGACAATGGCGGGGCTACATATAAAATCGGCCCATTTTGGAAAAAATGTTCACACAGGAGAACGAGAAAAAACTTTGAAGCTCCACAACTTTTGCGTCCTTCAACCAATTTTGACCCAATCTAGTACAAAGGTACTACTAACCAGGGACTACTAGAGGGCGAGGTATCACATGATTTGGCTTATGCTTACTTACCCTTTCGGCACATACAACTTTTTTCTACTGGGAGCTATCGGTAGCTATTATACATATATAGATATAGGAGGTATGTAGGGCTTTAACATGTGTAGAGCTCTGCGTGTGACTAGGTCTGAGAAGTAGTCATATGGAACCATGATACAAGAGGGCAAGTAAATACAGGCCAAATCACGTGACACCCTGTCCTGATAGTTCTTGGGCAGTGGTACCTTTGTGTCAAATTGGCTCAAAATCGAACAAAGGATGTAGTTAGAGGACTTCAAAATTTCCATCGCGTAATCTGAATTTGAGTGTCCCAATTCGGGGTAGCTCGCGCCTTGAACATTTCCCATATATTATCATTTCCCGTGTAACTGAAAAAATTGTGTTTTAACATTACCTCGTTGATCTTCTAATTGTTTCTTAGCGTCCAATATAGTTTCATCCATAATTGTCGATTTTTCAACCAACATATCTTTTGTAGACCAAATTTCATTTTGTAAATATTTCAAATATTTCCTGTTCGTTTCATATTCATTTAGTAATTCAGTTTTGTTCGTTTCAATTTTCATCACATTCACCAAATGATTAATTAATGTATCAAAAGTACCGTTGGAAGAAGAAAGTTCTTCATATAAATTATTCAAAATATTAATAAATTCAACAACTTGTTCATGGAGTTTATGATAATCATTGACTGTATGATCAATTTTATATTCTTTCATATCGTACGAATTTCCAGTATTGATGGGCTTGTAGGCAGAATTGTCCATTATTCTCTCATAAAATTGTCTTAAAACTTCCAAACGGTCAATACAAGTTGTTATAACATAAGAGTATGCTTTACTTAATATCGGATCCAAATTATCTGGAAATTCATATCTATAAAGTTTTTATTATCAATAAATTTATTTGTAGCCATCAAGTTATGAAATATTTATATCTAAGGGTTGAGAATTTTTAGGGTTGTTAGTATTATCATTATAATTACTTGTACTGTTATAGAAGCCGTTTTGTAGGGAATCATCACTGTTGGTAGAAGTACTGTAATAAATGTTGGTACTTTGATCTGTTCTCTCAAATTTACTCATTTCCATTTCCCTTTAAACGAAACGGAAAGACATTGACAGGGGAATATCTATTAAATCTTAGAAAATGTCAAAAACGTGTACTTGATACACTTTTAATTCAAAATAAAAATAATCGACATGTGAAACCATTTAATAATAAATAAGAGAAATAAATGATTGCATTTTTTTCAGAGTTACGATAGAGTATAATATAAAATAATAATAATTTTATTTTAAACAATTAAAAGTGCACGAAATTTATGGTAACACGATATTAGGACTCTTGCTGTCTCTTTACGGAATTTTTTTTCATATAGAATAACTCAGAATGGGCCATTTTTTCAAAATTTTCACACATTGCACCTTGTTTTCATAATCATTATCACTTGTGTCATCTTCTATGTCCTCCTTTTTTCGTAGATTTGCATTTCTGAAACTTCAAAGGTACAAAGAACTTTTAAGTCCACTTCTCTTCAAACTGAGGTAGGAAAAAGTTTTATGTTTCTACCGTCTAGTAACAAAAATTACAGATCTGTCTCTTCTCGAGTAATTTCATCGAGTTACCCCTATCTCTTTACATATTGAACAAAACAGAATTATTTCCTTTATTAAGGAACCAAATGTTCGAAGACTAACAATTTCTATTAGAGTTTTGTGAATGAATACAATACAAAATTTGGCTTATATGTATAGTCGCATCAAAATGGTTTTCTTTGCTAAAAGATGATACTTGTGTTTATTTCAGGACAAATTAACTTGACTAATAACATGATAATATACAATAAAGTTGCTGTTCATTGTTTATCGAGTAAGTTATTTATTCACATTTTGAAAGAACGTAAAGAAACTGTAAGCAGTTTTGAAAATCTGTGGAAATATGAAAATTCAAATTAAACGTTTAGAAAGTGTCGAAAAAAATTCGGCAAACCTGTGTAGAAGTTTGCATTGTAATAAGTAAAAATCCTCCTACACCAATAGATACTTCTTTCTGTGATATTTGCATTATTATAATCAATCGTTTCAATGTGGACTTATCTTTACAGTTATACCAGTTTGAATCATAAATAGCAGAGACGGTTTTTGCTGCCTAAAAAGTGCACGTGTACGTATACAAATATTCAAATTTACAGTATGTAGAGCAATTTTAAAAAATCAACTAATTATATTGATTATTAGACTTATTATTAGTTACTTTTACCACTAAGCTGATTACTGTTTTAAAGATAAAATTACTTCGTGTGAAAGTTGGGATGCTGGCCAACAATGAACCATGACAACTATACAGGATATACATATTAATGTCATTACTGTTCTAATAAAATTCAAACTATTTTGACTAAAATAAGAACGATTATATTTTGTTGAAATATTGTAAACAAATAGTCACCCTTTAGTCAATAATAATAGCTCAGAAAATATGGTGAGTACTAGAAAAAGTAATTCAAATAAAACATTACTTTGATTGAACGTATTGAACGTCTTCAAAAAGTTCAAAAGAAAGTTATGATGTTCAATAAATGATTTAATTGTTAAATGACAATTTGATTCATATTTCATCAATCGTAATTTATCATTCAATATTAAAAATTGTAAAGTTAGTAAACAAATCATCGAAAATGTGAAAGTATTGAATCCAACTTGCACAATTACACATGTAGCTAAAGTGGAAACATTATAGATATAAAATAATGAATAAGGTAAAAAGTCCGGTTTATGACATGGTAAAGGTAAATCATTCGTTAGCAGTGGACGTGCAAGAAAAATCATAAATGTACAAAACATTATTCTAGCAAACATCTTAATTATTGTTATGTAGAAGTTTAGATATTTTCGGTATTTCATTTCAATTTCAGGAATATTACTTCGATATGACCAAAATTTTTCAAGATCTTTGATTAGAGTTTTAGCTTCTTTGTTTCTGAGAACTATCGTAACCACTTTAACTGACACCTAAAAAAAAGTTTCAAATATAATACAAATAAGTTTAATAAAATAAATTAGATATAATTACAAAACACGTAGACATAAAAGTTTCTAATGCGCTAGAAAATACAATTGAATCGAAATTTTCAAGTAGAGCATGTAGAATTGCTAAATATAATATTGAAATAAACATAATCAAGACAATGGTGACTTTAACTTTATTATATTTGGTTACTGGATTCAAACTTAGAATCCCTAATGGCACTAAACTTAGATTAATTATCTCTTTATATTTATTCATTTTCTCGTTCAGTTACAAGTCGGAAAAACTACTAAAGATGTGTCTCTAGTCTACCACGACTTATATAGGTATGCTTAATTAAAAAATAATGAATAAACTGTAAAGAAATGTATATAAGCCTATAATTATTAGTTCTTCAATTTCACTTTTTCCGTAGAAACGCCCAAAATATTTGACCAAAGGAAATTTGAATAGTTCAAAATTTAATTACAAGACAGAATATTATTAATATTTTATTGGAATGCGTGAAGAACAAGTCTCGTGGTTTGTTAAAAAAAAGCTATCCTTAATTCTAATCAATCCTATTCCTGTCAGTTAAATCTATTGCAACAGTCGTGTTGTTAACAATTTAATAAAATGCTTAGCTTCATGGTTTAATGGCCTTAAATCATACTGTATCCTACATATTATACTTGTAATAATTAGTTGTAACGTTAGTTATAGAAAAAATTTACAAAGAACTGATATAAAATTCAAGAAATTTCAAAGAAAACTACTTATCCAGTGATGCATTGTTCCTTGGCTATTCGATTCATCATGAGTTTCATCTAAAATTATCGATAAAGGGAATCAGGTATTTATTTCTTCATTAAATACAGATCAGAACCGATAAAATCTGTACCAAAATACTTTTAGCTATCATCTAATACTTTTTCTCATCTATTTCAAATTGTTCTATATTTACATCTATCAGTATCTGGATTTTCTACGAATCTTTTATTGGTGTCTCATATAATACAGAATTTATTGTGGCATTCTTCCAACACATATGCTATGCAATTTGAATAATATTCGATGTTAGTTTCAGGTAAGTTATAGTTTTCATATTTAAAAACTGGTACTAAATCTGTGAATTCATGAACTGGAATAATTGTTTGTAATGTGAATCTTCCATTACTGTTAGGCACTTTTTAGTTTTACAATAATTTTGTTCTAAAATCGTGTTGATTAGAAGTTTCATAGATTAATTCAAGTATTTCTTTCAGGATAAGAACTGTAAGAAGAGATTGACTTCTGTTTGTAATTAGATAGACGTGATCCAACTGAAAACTGAAAAATTATGTCAAATAATTCATTACAAACAATTGTAACAACACTCTAAGGCTAATCTTCGAGCAAAAAAATCTAATAAATTATCTTATTGATAAAGTCATATCGATATACGATATTATCGATATATCGATACATCTAATATCGCACCCAGCCCTAGTATATATACATATAGGTACTAAATGTTGTATTGTGCCTTTTTCCACACCACCCACGAGGTAAGGCACTGAGTGCGTTTTTTTTCAAGTGGTATCCCCTGCAGGACTAGTCCACTTGTTAGTAAAACCAATAAACCACACCTATTACTAGAATACCAAAATTGCCACTACTGTAAGTCCCATAAATATTAAACTACCATGCAAAATTTAAAAGATATTTGTAAATATATTTGAAAAAAAAAATCAAGAAAACAATATCAACTACCCTATCACCATTATAGCCATTTCATCAAATACTTGTTTCCTTGATTTTTCTTTTTTTTCAATTAAAAATTGAAAATCTTAAATCTGATTAATTTACAAAAGGTAACTGGTGGAAGATGATAGTAGATCTGAAAGAAAATTTCTGAAACATAAAAAGGAACATTAACAGGTTAATAAATTATAATAGTTCCATTCCATTGCTCTAAAACAGAAAAACATTAATAGGCTCAAAGTTAATTTAAAAAAAAAAACACAACTACAATATGCTTATCTTCTTTCAATTTCTACAAACTTACTTACCTATTTATTATAATTTAATTGCTTTCTTATTATTACACTGTTACACTATACACTGTCACATTGTTATTTTGAATAAAACGAAAACAGACTTCCGACTTTGATTAATATACGCCTTTGGACATTTCCGATTCCTATTTAGATTCCGTTGAAAATTACAAATAGACGAATAACATGTATCATCTGCCTTTTCGATGGATGACCCCAACATTCTTCATCCCAGGTAGGTACTTATTGTTAGTTGAATAAAGGGCACTATGAAATTTTGTTCCGTTTGTTTTCATTGAAAAACAGAAAACTTTTCCTGTATGTGTTGTGTATTATCTTAAATATTAATTAGCTATAATTCTATATTAGAAGATGGCACTTATTAATTGCATTTAACTGTTTCCTTTTTCACGTAACAATAAAAAAACAAAACTACAATGTCTACTTGCGGGTATAGTAATAGCTTTTAAGAACATTTTCTGAACAGAGTTTAGACAGTATTTACTCGACTAGTATTGCTGCTGCTTGTGGTTATGGGTTTAATAGAATGAAAACAGTAATATGAGACGTTGAACATGTTTAGAATAAACTGCTAAAGTCTTTGATGAACATTTATATAAACCACGCCGATTACCGCCAAATCATTCCTGTGATAATTGTCACAAACTTTACAGTTACACTTAAATGTGCTTTAATTGTTATAAATAAATCTGTGTTTTATTGGTAATACTGTTGTTTGAATTTTCATAAACCCCTGATTATGAAATAAATTTAATCATTCAATAATTTTAATCATTTGTTGTTACAACGCAATGAAACTTATTAGATGAGTCGTGTTGCGGACGAAAATTGGTGGATGCGCCGGGCGAACGAGTGGCTTGCTTACACAGTTTGACAACAGAAACAGGGAAATTTTTGTGTAGCAATTTTTGGTCTACTTGCTTGCCAGTTTAATTACTTTCTTATTCCACTACATATCATCACATGGTCATATTAACATTTCGCAGTATACGTAAATAAATGAAAACCCTAAATCCTAACTATCTAGTACTGTTAGTATCTCAATATCGTTGCGAAATATAAAAGGGGAAAAAGAGAAACGACTTACTACTTAGGGCGTCATGGATTGCCGTCATCTCTCCTTATCACACGATGTCAAACTTACTGTAATTTAAACGACAAACACATTACTATTGAGACAAGTCAAAAATCATGGTGTGTTCTGTGACTTACCCTTTTCGATGATGCTGTTGTTCTTGAACCTCCCCGATCGAGTGGTGCCGTCCCCCAACGCTGATCATCATGGATGGAACTGTTTCAGCCATATCACACAATCACTGAATCACTTCACTAATTGTTCACGATTCACAAACAATTTCACTCGCGCACTTAACACAATCACTGGGACACATGTCTTTCTTTGTATTTAAATTATCGGTGTTGAAGATTTTTGATCTTAACTGGTGAACGGCTAGCAATTTGAAGTCAAATTCAAATAACTGCAGTTTTATATTAAAATGTGCACCATTAATAATGTTCGAACAAGTGTTATCACTTGTAGCAAAAGTGATACCAAATTTTTGATAAGAAATTTTCTATAATTCTACCAACTTCTAATAAGTTTCTAGTACTGGTGGTATTTAAACGCCGTTGGTAAATAGAAAAGAACAAAAAGAAAAACGACTCACTACTTAGGGCTTCATGGAGTGCGTCGTCTCTCCTTATCCCACGATGTCAAACTCACTGCTTTTCCTGAACCACTCCGATAGGGTTGTGCCGTCCCCCAAAACTGATCATCATGGATGGTACTGATTCACGGCTACCACACAATCACTAAATCACTTCACTAATTGTTCACAATTCACAAGCAATTTCACTCGCGTACTTACACTAAACACAAGCACGGAGACACTGGTCTTTTCTTTGATTAAATTGCTAGATTTGAAAATTTTTGATGTTAACTAGTCAATGTCTGGAAGACAACTGATTGGAAAACCTGTAACAATCATTGAACAAACGACATTATACAATTTTGTTCCGTACGTACGTATTATTGTTATCAAGAACAAAACAGACTCGTCCATAACTGTTTCGTATAAACGTTACGTTTGGATTCATCATACAGGGTGATTTTAAAGTCCCTTTAAACATTCAAACCTCATCATTCCTATGGGGAATAGAGTTGTCAAAATTTTCAATGCCTTGTTTTCTCGAAGACAGAACTTCAGTGACCTCTAACATATAAATCAAATCGGCTCCATTTTTTGTGAACTATACTATATATATGGTTTCAAGGTTTAAAGGAATTTCACAGTCACTCGGTACAATTAATTTAGTAGTAATAATGTCCGTACAAGTGTTTATCATTGATCGCAGTTCAAAATTTTCCAGAATTTTGAAAAACTCTACCTATGGCGTAACTACAAATTTTGAGGCCACAAGTTTTGTCAGCCCTAGTATGTAGGGCTTTAACACGTGTGGAGATCTCCGTGTGACTAGGTGTGAGAGGTAGTCCTATGGGACGTTGAAGTTTTCGATGATGCAGAAGGGCAAGAAAATACTGGTCAAATCACATGGTAGTTCTGATAGTTCTTGAATAGTAGTGCCTTTATACCAAATTGAGTCGAAATCGATCGAAAGGATGTAGAAATTGTGGGGCTTTAAAATTTATCTGTCGTGTAATCTTGAAAACGGTACATGTGACAAAGTTGAGCTAAGTCCCATTTCATGAGTTACCCATCCTCCTCAACATTTTTCGCATACTCATTTCCCCATGTAACAACTTTTCCTAAAATAGGCCACTGTCCTTCTCTCAAATTGTATGACTGAAGAAATCGTGTTTTAACAAATCTATTTTATTTACTAAATGTTAAAATCAAATATAGTGTTGCTGAATAAATAATTCCGGACATTGACCAGTTCAACATGGTCAATCTTAAGATTCTTCAATGGCTCTTGGTAAATGTCCGAAATACTTTGAATTAAACGTATATTTCGGACATTTACAAACAGACGTCGTTTAATCTTAATCAGTCCTAAGATTTACAGTAACATAATATATGGATAAAGACGGCAATGGTAAAACCGTTTAGGTAATAATTAATAAAAAAATAAATATTTACATATTTTTATTTTGCAACTTCTAAGAAATATAAGTAAATCAATAATAATAATATTATATTATTTTAGAAAATTGGTCTTATATTGTTGTATCAATGTTTAGTCTGCACATTTATTTCGCTGCAAATTACCAATGATGTAAGTAGAATCTTCACACTAGAACACTGCTTATTTGTTATCAAATAAATTAACTATTAACGTTTTGGAAAAACGTGAAAAAAGTGTAAGCAGTTTTAAAAATCTGTGGAAATAAGAAAGTTTAGATTGAAAATTTGCAATACGTTGAATTAATACAATCAACCTGTGTAGAAGTTTGCATTGTAACAAGAAAAAATCTTCCCACACCAATAGATAGTTCTTTCTGAGATATTTGCATTATTATAATCAACTGTTTCAGTATTGATTTATCTTTACAATCATACCAGTTTGAATCATAAATAGCGAAAACAGTTTCTGCTGCCTAAAATTTTCTTATTTTACTATAAAACAATAGATCTACCATCAGTGTAATAATGGTAAATGTAGCCATATTATGGAGCTAAATATTAAAATGCCTAAATTTTATATAAAAACCCTAATTTCTTGAGACTACTTTCGCCATTAGGCCAATTGGATATATTTACTCTATAGAGGATAAAATTACCTCATACGAAAGTTGTGATGCTGGCCAACAATGAACTACTACAGTTATACTGAACATACCTATCATAGTGATCATTTCACTAATAACATTCGAACTACTTTGTCTAAAATAAGAGAAATTATATTTTGTCGAAAAATTATGAATGAATACTTACTCTTTCGTCAATAGTAATAGTTCAGAAAATATAGCGAGTGTTACAAAAAGTAATTCAAATAAAAGATTACTTTGATTGAAAGTATTGAACGTCTTCAAAAAATTCAAAAGAAAATTATGATGTTCTACACATGATTTAATTGTTAAATCACCATTTAATTCATATTTCATTAATCGTAATTTATCATTCAATATTAGAAATTGTAAAGTTAACAAACATACCATTGAAAATGTAAAAATATTGAAACCAGCTTGGACAATTGCACACAGAGATAAAGTTAAACCATTATAAATATAAAATAATAAATAAGGTAAAAATTCCGGTTTATGGCATCGTAAAGGTAAATCGCCCATTAGTAGTGCACGTGCAAGAAAACTAATAACAGCACAAAATACTAATCTAGCGAACGTTTTAATTATTGTCATGTAGAAGTGTAGATATTTTCTATATTTTGCTTCGATTTCGGGAATATTACTTCGATATGACCAAAATTTTTCAAGATCTTTGATCAAAGTTTTAGCTTCTTTGTTTCTGAGAACTATCGTCACCACTTTAACTAACGCCTAAAAAAGTTTTAAAAAATACAATAAGTTTAATAAAATAAATTAATATAATTACAAAGCACATAGCCATACAAGTTTCCAATGCACTAGAAAATACAACTGCATCGAAATTTTCAAGTAAAACATGTAGAATTGCCAAGTACAGTATTGAAATGTACATAATCAACATAACGGTCACTTTTACTTTATTATATTTTATTATTGGATTCAAACCTAGAATTCCTAATGGCACTAAACTTAGATTAATTATCTCTTTATATTTAATCATTTTCTGACAATAAGTAAACAGTTATAGATCTGAAAAACTACTGAAAATCTATCTCTAGTCCACCACGACTTATATAGGTATGCTTAATTAAAAAATTATGAATAAGCTTTCAAAAAAAAGTATAAACCTGTAATTATCCTCTTTTCAAATTCAATTTATCTGTGGAAACGCCCAAAATATGTGACCAGAGGAAATTCGAATCGTTCACAGTTTAATTATAAGACAGGATTATTAATATTTTATTGGAATGCGTGAAAAGTGAGTCCCCTGGTTTGTTTGAAAAAAAAACAGCTTTCCTTAATGTTATTCTTATTCTTATCAGTATTATTGCAACAGCCGTGTTGTTAACAGCATTAACAGTTTAATAAATTTCTTGAATACTGAAGTCATAGATTCAAATGTTAACATGGTCTACATACTTGTAATAATAAATTGCAAGATCTATTAAATTAGTTGCAGAAAAAATTAAAAAAATTACAGAGAATTGATATAAAATTCAGTAAATTTTAAAGAAAACTACTTATTCAGTAATGGATTGTTCCATGTGTTTTCAATTCTTCACAAGTTTCATCTAAAAATATCGATAAAGAGAATAAGGTATTTATCTTTTTATTAATTACAAATCAGAATTAATGAAATCTGTAGCAAATTTTTGCAGCTATCACCTAATATTTCTCCATATTTACTTCAATATTTTCATATTTACCATCAATGTCTGGATTTTCTACAAACCTTTTATTAGCGCCCAATATAATTCAGAATTTATGGTGGCACTCTTCCAACACATATGCTATGCAATTTGCATAAAAGTTATTCAAATATAACGATCGCTATTCAGAATAATCGATGTTAATTTTAGGTAAGTTATGGTTTTATTATTTAAAAACTGGTACTAAATTTGTGATTTCAGGAATTGGAATAAATCAAATACATACACTTGTTTGTAATCTAGATACTTATCAATTCAAGTATTTCTTGCACGATAAGAACTGCAAAAAGAAGTTGTCCTTTCTCTGTAATTATATAAACGTGATTTAACTGAAAACTGAATAATTATGTAAACTAATTCATTACAAAAAATAGAAACAACACTGTAAGGGGCTGTTCAGACACGCATGTTAATGATCATTAGCGCCCACACAGCGTATTTGATATCCTTGTCTGTCTTATGTCACAGCGATAAGTTGCGACTGTCGACTCGTGATTCTTCGTTTGCTTAATGATCATTAACATGCCGTGTCTGAACAGCCCCTAAGCCTAATTTTCAAAATAATCTCTCTTATATTCTCTGTAGTTTCGCCAACGTTACACTAAAACAGCTAAAAAACAGCAAATATTACAGCAATGGAAACTTGGCGGATCAAATGATCTAGTCCTACATTGTATTTATGGGAGAAAATCTTTCTAATAAATTATATTATTGATAAAATTATTGTATATGAATTACTGTCCACGAGACGCACTTTGGGAAAACGTTTTTTGGTGGATGCGCTAACCACTGATGCACCGACTGTTTTACTATTGTGATCTGATGTAACGTCCACGCAAAACATATTTCGGTAACCAAAGAATATGAGAGTCACTAGATAACATCTCTGATGAGTATGGTAGGTGAGGTAAATAGGTATTATTTTATTATTTGAAATCCTTTATCTGTTTTATGTTATGATAAAATTTAAGGCAGTTTCATGTTGTAAATAAATGGCTAAAAACAGTAAATCGCGCGTTCTGTTCAAATTCGCCTCATAGTCTGTTCTTCATTATTCGTTATTTCTTTTGTTTCCAAGCTATACTCAAAAAACATTTCTTTATGATTAGCAAAAAACAGCCAATCTCTGTAAATCTTAGTAAATGCTTGTCGACAGACTTTACTCAATTGAGAAGGACTTTTATGGCACCACTCTGAGCTAGTGTTTTGCTCATATGTATAATGCCTTATGTTTTGACAACATTTTTCTACAAGTTTTGATATAAATAATAATGAAAGTAACTTACGACTTATTCCAGGTTGCCCAAAATTACTGTAATTCAAAATAGATAACCACGTATGTAAAACCATTTATTATAAATAAGAAATAAATACTTGCAAATTTTTATTCCATAGTTGCAATAAACAGTAATATAGATTAATAATACTTAATTTTACTTTAAAAAATTAAAAGTACACACAATTTATGGCAACAAGACTCTTGCTGTCTCTTAACGGATTCTTTACGAATATGGTAAATCGACATCTCGAGCGGTTCATCAACCATTTTTTAAGAAATGAGCCATAATTCTTTTATTGAGTGGTCACAAATAAACATAATCATATAACAGAATGTACATAATTTTGGCATGAACTTGGTATGTTTCTATATACCTACTTTCTGTAAAATGGGAATAACAGATAATTGGGAGATTGAAAAAGTCCATCTCACGTCTATACTATAAGTGAGATGGACCACAGATGGTAAAATGCGTACCATGTTTAC
>JAZBHA010001065.1:0-21495 GCA_037464855.1 Iselma pallidipennis | reverse complement strand
TTCATCAAAATTGAAAAGGAAAGCTATCTTGTAGCCTAAAAACCAAAAAAAAAAAACAATTTAGGAGTTCAGTTATCAGAATTGGAGGGGCCCAGACCAGGTACAGGATGATTACATTGAAACGTCTAGTCTAGATATATACTAGATTCAGGAATAACAATAAATCTAGCAATTTATCAAACAATCTTTGTATTTTGATTTTTGATTTGAATGAAACATGAGGCCCAAAAATTTTGACAACAAACTATTCGCTATATTGGTTGCCTATCAAAAATAATTGAAGAATAAACTACTAGCTTCCATTAAACTTTTTATTAAACGGTTAATTAGAATGAGGTAGAAATGCAACAACAGTAATGCATACCTATCCACCCTTTTCCGTTGATACTGTCGTTGGTTTTGTTGTTGTAGGGCGGGTTCCCATCCATCACTTGAAATAAATAACATGATATACCATAATCTTCCTTCAAACTGTACCTATGTATGTGTGGAAGTAAATTACAATTTTTTTCTCCCCCCATTTCTCTCAATATCGTATTATACATGTTGGATGATGGATAAAATGATGGGCGGGCGGGTTGTACGCTTATTCCGGCTCCCTATATAATAATATTGTAAGAAAATCCCCCTGTAAGTCCTCAACAACGTATAGAAAAGGTTTTATATAAAGAGAAGAGATGTTGGGATAATCTAAAGAGCCATCGACCTCTCTCTACATTCTCTCTCTTTCTCTCCTTCATACTGTTCATATACGTATGTGCTGTGCATACGCCGTAAAACAACCGGCAAAGATACGTTTTATATGTTGTATAGTTTCACTCTGTTGAAATCCCAACTGTTTTTGAATGCATTTAACTGTTTATATACTTTACTTGACTACTAATAAATTAATAATTATTATTAACAATATATTCTAGTTTTAAAATAGGAGGAGGCATGTCCCGGGGGGAAGATGTAAGCATAATTACTACACACAGGCTATGCCAGTCGTGGTTTTTCAGTTGCAATAAGTTTGTTTATTTACCGATTTGCAAACAAATTGAAACATAAATACTGTTAGTTTGAATTTACATTGTTGCGGAACAAAATCCTTTTCAACTCCACTCGTTAATATTTGGACATGGTTGGAACTCCATAGTAGGATATCCTGTAGTTTTAGACGACTTTACACGTGAATTACAAGACGGTAATTATTTCCCCAATAATAAAGAATGTAAGAAAACGCAAAACGTATACATTCCTGGGTTGTTTTTTTGTTGTTCTTTTTGTTGTTGTTGCGGAAAAATCTTGCTTATAGTCTAATAAGACGACATAGTATAGATTCATATAATGAGATATTTTAATGGCGTTGTGATGTTGAATTTCATAAATACCATAACCGTACATGGGGGGAATCTACTTAGGTATACCTAGGTATATTTATTCGAAAACTTGGGAAAAACCGACCGTGAGAAAGCTAGATTGCAATGTAAATTGTCGTCTTCTTTTTATAATTATTGTTTGCTCTTCTTTCTATCGGCTTTATGTTTGTCATCTTGTGTGAACATCTACAGAAATATCTGTTTAATTGAGACAATATAGTTAATTAGCGCGGTGTCTGTGTACCTAAAGAACTCGATTTGTGGGTTGACGACATACCATTTGGACAGATAGAATTCCAGAAATTGGATTGATTGAAAGGGATTTCATCTCGATTTTGCATTTTTTGCCTCCTCCACCATGACTACCATACAACTGGCATTTCGAAACGGTGAATTGTATGTATATGGTGTGTGGAACACAACTGCTTTTATACAGAGTACATACCATTTATATATGGGTGGGGGGACAGGTGTCTGATCGATCAACATGCACCTCGCGGCGCCGGCAGATGGACGCTTGGCGCCACTTCGATGACGTCAGTGTCGTTGTTGATGTTACGCTTACCGCACCTGTCAATGCCACACACACTATTTTGCTAAATTAATCGCCAATAAAACCATAACAAATCATAATTAGGGATAATAAAAAAAAAGCGAGCAGAGAGAGTGGGACAAATAAAAAACGGGTTGGAAAAAGTTCCAATTCCAAGGTGTCCTGCACTACTAGGTTTTCCTGATCGAATAACATTCGAAACTTCTTGTAGATAACTGTTAAATGAAGGTTGAAGAATTACAGACCACACACATATTTATTTAATGCAAACTTTCAATCAGGACCTGTTTTTGGCTTGATCTAATTGTGTTTTTTTGTTGCAGAGTCATTTAGGAATCCTAGAGAATGGTGTAGACTTGCCTATTGGGAAATGGCCCATCGTGTAGGTCCACTATTTCCTGTCGATTCGCCGGCTGTGAATATACTGGGTGATGTGCCCTATGGTGATGGTCTCTCCTTGCAAACATTAGCTCAACAAAATTGTAATCCTTCAGAGTTGGTCATCCGGACCCGATGCAAAATTGGATTAGGTAATAATTTTGAAATTTGGTAAAATTTTTGCAAATTAAAATAATCGTTTTTTTGTTGTTGTTTTTGCAGGTGTAACGCTGTCTCTTGAAGGTGACCATGTCTGGGTTTACAATCGTTCCGAAAACCCAATCTTTGTTAATTCAGTATCGTTGAATCCACGCCCTACTCGTGTACCTGCCGAGCAGTGCCTATGTGTATTTGATAAGGCGGCTCATCATAATTATGACTGGGACATTACTAATAATTATTTAGGCCCTATTGATCCAAATTCCGTACGAATTAGTTTCGCTAAAGGATGGGGTCCACATTATACACGACAAGATATTACATCTTGTCCGTGTTGGTTGGAAGTGTTATTGGCACCGTGTAGGTGATTAACAGACATATTAATAAATTGGTGTAGAAGTGAGGAAAAAAAGTTGTTTTCTATGTGGAAAATTGTGTTGATCCAGCAGTCGTTGGTCTATTATTGAATTTGAGGAATTTTGAAAAGTCTGAAACTAAATAAGAATATATTAAATATAACAAAAAATAAAATAAAAATAAAAACAAACAAACAAAGGAGCGGTGCTGTGGTGTTTCCGTCCTAATTTTAATTTTTCTAAAATACAAAAAAATCTAATAATAATATATTAAAATAAATAAATACAAATAAAACTACAAACAACAAATTTTGAACAATCTGCGAAGAAGAGAGCTGACTGAACAACAACCACCACTTTCTTGAAAAGAAAGTGACATGCGTGTATCCCTTTTTGTTATTGAAAAAAATGTGGTTGTTTTTTGTTTTATTTTTTTCCAACAACATATTGTTATTATTGTTATTATTATTACTAGAACAAGTCAAGCCTGGGCACAACAGGGTACAGATTGTAAGTGAAAACTAAAAGAAAGTTTGTTTCGTTTTTTCTTTTTTTTTTCTCTCTAAAGAAGAGCCAGTTTTACCGGTCGTCGTCACAGAATCAATTAGAAGCTCTGATAAACACTAGGAATTATGCAATAATTCGTGTCTTATTAACAGGAAACGATTGATAAGGAATCAAATTAAAATGTGTTTTACAAAAATATAATCGAAAATTTTCCGCAAAAAATGATTGAGAATTGTTGAATGAATAAAAAGTAGGGAAACCAATGGCCTTATATACATCGTTTTATCGATGTTATATTATATAATGGTTATTATATACAGTAGTCGTACTTTTTTTGGTGCTTTAAAGGCTTCTAAAGCTCTTGAGCGGCGCTGACTTGAAAATAAAAGTCTTAACTAATGGGGGACCATACCAAATAAAATATTATTATTATTATTATTATTACTATTATTATACATACAACAATATGTAAAATAATGTTTGTTCAGGTTATATCTTAATTTAGTTAAAGCATTTTTATTTTTATATACCGTAAAATTTCTTCCCATTCTTTATTAATTTTGTTGGATTATTCTCTAATAATTATTTAAAAATTCCTATCCTGTACTTATTTTATTGATTGCGTCTAGTAATCAATAATAATTAGTATAGTTTTTTTTTGTAATTTTGTGTAAATTTGTTGTATTTCCAATTCTGTATTATGATGATTATTATTGTAAATCTGAAAAATTAAGAAGAAAAAAAAACGAAAACAGCTACTAGTCATTTAAAAAAAGAGAAGAGTTTTATATAAAAAAAAAGTAGGAATTTAGTAGGGTCACGCCTCTGTACAATATGTGAATTATTTACTACTAAAAAAAATAAAATTGTATTTAAAAGAAATAAAAAAAAAACATAGCAGTGCCTTCGTAGCAATCAATAAATCGAGATAAATATTGTTCGTTTGAGTTGTATTGTGAATATCCTTTCTTTTATTTATTTATTATTGAAAAAGTATACATTTTTGTAAACAGCCAACAATAAAGTTGTTTTATAAAACAGAAAAATCCTGTCTTATTTTGCTAGAAATACAAAATCCATATGATCAAATGCATAGAAAGTCTCTTCTTTCAAGTATTATTCAATATAAAAATAATCAAGCCACCCAAATGTGCGTATAATATGTATTTTCAATATTGGGTGCCGGATAGTCGGGTTCTACTGTATTTTTTGGCACAAATTTGAATTTCCCGCAAAAATTCCAGCATGGCCGCCAACACAGTTCCACCAATAGAATAGAAATAAATATCCCTAGTACGTCAAGATTTGCAATGTGATTAAAAAAGTTAGGTTAGAAATTGTTTTTACTTTTTTACTTTGATTTAAAAGTAAATAGAATTCATTTACTGTAAATTTGTATTTTGTAGAAGTAACAGTTTAAGAATGTCCACCGTGTGGCGTATCAATCGTCAAATTCTACC
This sequence comes from Iselma pallidipennis, assembly GCA_037464855.1. Taxonomy (NCBI): domain Eukaryota; kingdom Metazoa; phylum Arthropoda; class Insecta; order Coleoptera; family Meloidae; genus Iselma; species Iselma pallidipennis. Next base: position 16,721 of record JAZBHA010001065.1, on the reverse strand, counting down.
ACAATTATCCAAATATAGGTTATATTCAGTTAGTGCAACCGAAAATGAATATACAGCAACCCCCCAATATCCCCCAATTCTGGATATCACCCCTGAAAAGAAATTAGAACGACGAAAAGAATCAGATTATGAAGCAATTAAAAATGTTCAAACTGTTGAAGAGAAACAACTCAAATTGAATATGCCTCGTTATTATGGTTTTAAATGTTATCTATTACAAGAAAATCAAATACCATATGATAATTTGAATTTGGTACAACATGTTACACGTACACATTTAATAGAAAGTGGACGATTACCGGTATTCTATGATGGAATTAATATTGAAACGGAATTAAATGGAATCAAGTCAGAAATTGAAGAAACTCTATTGATTGAATTAGAAGGCTATCGGTGAGTAGTTCTCGTTGTTAAATTGAATATTTTTTATCTATTTTGGTGATTTTAGGCGAATGCATGATCTAAAGAAAGAAACTGTTGATAAAATCCAATTGGATCATCTATACAGTTCGTCAATTTCCAAACAAATCAATCGAATAATCATCAATTATTTATCAGAAAAATATCCACATCTAACAAATTCTGCTGTAAATTCTTATTTGATTATCACTTATTCGAAGAGTATTTATTGTTGTTTTTCGTTTTAGATTGAATTTGATTCAAGAATTGAATCGTTTTGGTTTGCTGGTGGTATGAAACCACCAGAAATCATCCGAAAGAAACGTACCGGCACCAAATGGTTAGATCCCGTCAAGATTGAAGAACCAACAAATCGTGCTATGAATTATATTGGTTCAGCTAATATAGCTTTAAGAAATGACCAACCATTATTATCAATAATACCGTATAGTGAGGCGGAAAATCCAGCTTTAACTGTTCCATTTTTCGAATATGATCCACGAACTGTTGGAACTATAACTGAATATCGACATATTGCTAATATTCCCGGTATTTGATTTAATAATCGAACTTTAAGGAGATTTATTTATTGTTTCTTTTTGGAAAAAATTACAGGATTTTGGCCCGGCGATCCAAAACAATTTGGTCTTTTATCGTATCATAATAGAAGTCATCATTTGTTACGATCATCACTTTACAATGACCGTCAAGACGATAAAGAAGCTATCCATCGACAAGGCATTTTAGCGTCGTTTGGTTGGCTGAATGCTCAAGCAAATTTTCTGGGTTTCAATACATTTAATGATATCACATATCCATTGGTAACGCAAACTGTTATCACTAATGGACAATTATGGTCGTTTTATATCTACCAGATGAATACGATTTTAAATCATTCAAAGTATGTTTATGAGAATCCAAAACGGAATATTTGTTGGGCAACACCTGAATTAAAATTATATGAAACTATAGAAAATGGCAAATTAATTGGTTTTAATGATGAGATTTTGAATATTTTATTGAAATTCTATGCTAATGTTCCTGAAGAACGATTAGGTGTTAATATGCGTCCATATTTGAATGCTAATGAGAAACATGCTGCTGATTATCAAGATGATGATAAACGACAATGGTTAGAAAGAGAATATAAATATTTAGTATCGAATCGATCAAGAATGAATATGCCATGTGAAATTTTTGCATGGGAGAAAATCTATAAAATTGATAATGAAACTAGATTTATGGAGAAAAAACGACGACCACATGATTTCGGTCTTAATACATATGATCGACGATTAGATGAGAGATTACCGAAATATATTCCACGTGCTCATCGTCCAGATCTACCTAGACATAAAGGCAGATATGCTAAGGAGTACTGGCCATAAGAAATTTTCACGATAATTATTCAGAATAAATAGAAAATTTGTAATTTAAATGAGGAAGATTTCTTCAACTCACCTAAAACATGATCATTCCTGTCTCCTTTCCTGGATAGATTTTCCTTCTAAAAAGTGGAGATGAACTAGATTTAAAATTGTATAAAAAAGCTCAGGTTTTACAAAAGACAGTGCACAGTAATGATCGTTTCAGCTACTTTTTTTGTGAAATTTTCTTGACCACTGGCAGATCAAGGCATTTGACCGCCTGAAGCTAATGTTTCTGAGGAGTCTGTCAGTGACGTACACTAGAAAGATGAGTTGTATTATCAAGCTTCAGCTCTAAGGGGCCCTGAAACTTAAGCTTCATTAGTTGCATAGTAGATCCGCTACTGAATCTGACCCATGCTTGTACCAGTCTTGTAGAGGTAATATATCTAGGAGTAGTTCAAATATAATCTGCAAACGATTGAATATCTACAAATAGTGAAGCAAGGATGGTGCTAGGAGACCGTATGGTCGCGGGTCTGTTGTCCCGCTGGTGCTCGACGCCTTATATTCCCTGGTACAGGAAGCCTGCTCCAGATCTTACGCTGTTCGGTGGCAGAAGGCTTCTCAGCTGGCAATACAAATGCTATCTCAACGGATCGCAAAATATTGTTCGAAGCTTTCAGGGAGAACCTGCAAATACTAGTGGGAACTCTCACTGGACACTGGACAAAGAAAGCATCTACACCTTATGACGCTAGAAGACAGCCTGATTTGTCGAGGATGCGAAGAGGAGATCGAAACTCTTGAGGACGTGCTCTGTCACTATTCCAACCTCGCCCAACATAGTATATCCATGCTGGGGGAGAGCTGGCCTAGCACAGCCGAGGTTGCCGACGCCCCTCTAAGTACGCTTCTGCGATATATACAGAGTGTGGGCTGGTTTGCAGGAATTAGGCGCTGACGACCCCCCAGAGGCCTGTTGAGACTCGAGTGCGGAAGAGCATGTAGCTCCACCCTCCTTATCAATTCAGAAGCCCAGCTACTCCTCTAGATACGGCCCTGAATTGACCATATTGTTCTATAGTACGATAAATTTCGAATAATTAGAAACTGTTATGATAAGCGTACCAGTTTTAATATTATTTATTTAAAAAAAAAAATGCACTCGAAACTGAATAATCTTTGACTGTGGGTGTTCGAACAGCGATAACGCAGTCCAGTTTGCCAGTGCATCTCTTGCTTGAATTTAATTTCAAATAATTAAACAAAAATGCAGTCATATCCTAGTTTATATGAATATTATACATCAGGCGGTATAAATGACGGGTTATCAGCTAATCAACCAAATTGGTTCACATTAAATCATCGACCAATACAGATTTTCAGTGGTGCAATGCATTATTTCCGAATACCACCACCATATTGGCGTGATCGTTTACGTAAAATACGCGCTTCAGGTTTGAATTGTATCGAAACTTATATACCATGGAATTTACATCAACCACGAATAGATTGTTTTGATTTTGGTGATGGTACAACTGAGTATTCCCGATTCCTGGATATTGGAGAATTTTTAAAATTAGCACAACAAGAAGATTTATTTGTTATCATCCGTTCAGGACCGTATATTTGTGCTGAATGGGAATTCGGTGGTCTACCTAGTTGGTTATTACGATAGAACAACATCAAATTAAGAACATCAGATCCTGAATTTATTCAATTTGTTAGAATTTATTTCAAAGAATTAATGGCAATTTTGGCACCGCTACAATTTACCAGAGGTGGTCCAATTATTTTATTCCAAATTGAAAACGAGTATGCTGATACACGAATTGATAATCAGCCTGTAGATACACGATATTTAGAAATTTTAAAACAACTCTTAGATAACAATGGTATTGTTGAATTATTTTGCACGTCTGATACTCCATCAAATGGGTTTTCTGGGACACTACCTGACGTTTTAGCAACAGCAAATTTCCAAGAAAACGCTATAAAAGAACTAACACTTCTTAAAGAATATCAGCCAAATAAACCATTAATGGTAATGGAATACTGGACAGGATGGTATGATCATTGGACTGAAAATCATCATACTCGTAATCTTATCGATTTTGGTGAAGTTGTACAAGAAATCATTACTTTTAAATCATCTGTTAACATGTATATGTTCCATGGTGGTACGAATTGGTGTTTCTTGAATGGAGCTGATATGGATGATTCCAGTACGGATAATTCGAAATTCCAACCGGTTACAACGAGTTATGATTATGATGCTCCATTATCGGAAGCTGGCGATTATACTGATAAATATTTTAAAGTAAAAGAGCTAGTTGAAGAATATAATAGTGTTAAAACTAGAATTCCACCACTTCCTGACCTTCTGGGAAGAGTAGTATACCCATCGATTCCAGTAACTGAGAAATTATCAATTGATGGGTTAATTCAACAAGCCAAATGGTCTACAAAATCCAAAACTCTTCAATCGATGGAATATTTGGGTCAAAGTTATGGTTATATCGTTTACAGGAAGGAAAAAGTGCTGTTATCACCGAATTCAATTTTGAAAATTGAGGGTCATGTTTGTGATACTGTTATGGTACTAATTGATGGAGTTTTGAAATCAAATACTTTAACCAGTCAAGCTGATCTCGACGGTTTTGGTTATTGGCGTTTAAAAGATTCAACTCTTGATTTAAAGAACCCAGAAGAAGTTTCTGTAACTCTGGATTTAATTGTTGAGAATTGGGGGCGTTGTAATTACGGAAAATTGAATCAATTCAATCAATATAAAGGCTTGTGGCAAGGAAATGTGCTTCTAAATGGAGAAATTTTAGAAGATTTCTTAATAATTCCACTAGAATTCGGAAAATTGTGGATGGACTCGTTAACAAATTGGACCAAAATTGATTTGAATCAAGGTCCAAATTTATATAAAGCTGTGTTGACTATTGACGGAGATATCCGTGACACGTTTATCGATATGAGAGATTGGTGTAAGGGATTTGTTGTTATCAATGGTTTTGTGTTAGGAAGATATTTGAAATTGGGTCCACAACAAACTTTGTATTTACCAGCACCATTTCTTCATCAAGGCGATAATGTTTTAATGATTTTTGAACATTTTAAGGCTGCTCAAAGCTTAAAATTTGTCTCTGATCCAATATATCAGACTTTACAATGAATTCTTTATCTAAATCTGTATTTTTATCTTTGTATTGTCATTTTAGACCAGGTTCAATAAAACGATAAAAGGCCTTTAAGTTATGCCACCATTTATTCCAGTTCGAGTTCGAGTTCATTGTTCTTTTGGTGTCAACTAATCGTGATCCTGTCGAGAAATTGTCCTTTTTCCGGTAAAAAAAAATGGAAACTTATCCAACTTTATACGAGTACTACACATCTGGTGGTCTGAGTGCAGGTTTATCAACTAATCAACCGAATTTCACATTAAATAACAAACTGATAACAATATTTAGTGGGGCACTCCATTATTTCCGTGTACCGTCACCATATTGGCGTGATCGTTTACGTAAAATGCGCGCCGCTGGCTTAAATTGTATCGAAACTTATATACCATGGAATTTACATGAACGACAACCAGGAGTTTATGATTTTGGTGATGGTGCAACTGAGTATTCGCAATTCCTGGATATTATCGAATTTATCAAATTGGCCCATGAAGAGGATCTATTAGTGATTATTCGTCCAGGACCGTATATTTGTGCTGAATGGGAATTTGGTGGTTTACCAAGTTGGTTATTACGGCATCAAATGAAAATTCGTACTTCTGATACTAAATTTATCGATTTCGTCCGGAGTTATTTTAAAGTTTTGTTATCCCATCTAGTTCCGTTACAATTCACTAAAGGTGGCCCGATAATTGCTTTTCAAATTGAAAATGAGTACGGAAATACAAAGACTGAAGATCAACCAGTCGATACAAAATATCTGGAAATATTAAAACAATTATTACAAGATAATGGAGTAGTGGAGTTACTTTTTACATCAGATACACCATCAAATGGTTTTTCTGGAACACTACCTAATGTTCTAGCAACGGCCAATTTCCAAGACGAACCCATATTGGAATTGACTTTACTTAAAGAATTTCAACCAAACCAACCATTAATGGTAATGGAATACTGGACTGGATGGTTTGATCATTGGTCAGAAAAACATCATACCAGAGATGTGACGAGATTTGGTCAAGTTCTAGAAGAAATTCTGGCATTTAATGCTTCAGTTAATATGTATATGTTTCATGGTGGTACAAATTGGGGCTTTTTAAATGGTGCTAATTTAAAAGATCTAACTAGTACAGATAATTCAACCTATCAACCGGATATTACCAGTTATGATTATGATGCACCATTATCTGAAGCTGGTGATTATACTGATAAGTATTTTAAAGTGAAAGAATTAATTGAGAAGTATAATAGTGTTAAAACGAAAATTCCATCACTTCCTGAGCTTGTAAAAAGGGTGGCATACCCATCGAGTGCAATAACTGAGAAATTATCAATTGATGGTTTAATTAAACAAACCAAATGGTCAACAAAATCGAAAAATCTCCAATCAATGGAATATCTGGGTTGTAACAATAATTCGGGTCAAAGTTATGGTTATATCGTCTACAGGAAGGAAAAATTGCTATTATCACCGAATTCAGTTTTAAAAATTGAGGGTCATGTTTGCGATACTGTTATGGTACTAGTTGATGGAATTTTGAAATCAAATACCTTGAATTGTCAAGCTGATCTCGACGGTTTTGGTTATTGGCGTTTAAAAGACTCAACTCTTGATCTGCAAAATCCAGAAGAAGTTACGGTAACTCTGGATTTAATTGTTGAGAATTGGGGCCGTTGTAATTATGGAAAATTGAATCAATTCAATCAATATAAGGGACTGTGGCAAGGAAATGTGCTTCTAAACGGAGAAATTTTAGAAAATTTCGAAATATTTCCACTTGAATTCCAGAAAACGTGGACTGAATCATTAACCGATTGGAAAACAGTTGTTGATCTCACAATTAGTCAAAGTCCAAGTTTATATAAAACAATTTTTAAGATTGACGGAGATATTCGCGATACTTTTATCGATATGAGAGATTGGTGTAAGGGATTTGTTATTATCAATGGTTTTGTGTTGGGGAGATATTTGAAATTGGGTCCACAACAAACTTTGTATCTACCAGCACCGTTTCTTCAACAAGGTGATAATGTTTTGATGATTTTTGAACATTTTAATCCAACACAAACTGTACGTTTTGTTACTGAGCCAATTTTTCAAACATTTTAAGTGTATTTCTGATAAGAATCTGTAATTCTTTTAAATACAAAATTAAGAAAAATTGACTTTCTTTTATTATCATTGATCCTTAAAAGATAAAGATTGTTTTTCAACTATTTAGTATCATGGCACTAACCGCAACACTTCCAACCCTTTACGAATATTACACAGCCGGTGGTATTACGAACGGTCTATCAGTTGATCAACCCTATTTTACATTGAATAACCAGAATATTACAATTTATAGTGGTGCTGTACACTATTTTCGTGTACCGAAACAATATTGGCGCGATCGTTTACGTAAATTACGAGCAGCCGGTTTAAATACCGTCGAAACTTATACACCATGGAATTTACATGAACCCCAAAATGGTACTTATGATTTTGGTGATGGTGGATCTGATATGCAAGATTTTCTTGATGTTAAAGAATTTCTAAAATTAGCACAACAAGAAGATCTATTTGCTATCGTTCGTCCAGGACCGTATATTTGTGCTGAATGGGAATTTGGTGGTTTACCAAGTTGGTTGTTACGTGAACACGGTGTGAAATTAAGGAGTTCTGATTCGAAATATATGAATTATGTTCGACGATATTTTAGTTTTTTATTACCAATACTGGCTGCATTTCAATTCCTTAACGGTGGTCCGATTATTGCTTTTCAAGTCGAAAATGAATATGCCAGTAGCATCTATAGAGATCTAAATTATATTGAAGATCTCTATGGGATATTTCGTGATAATGGTATTAATGAATTATTAGTGACATCCGACAGTGCTTATTTGGGACAAATTGGAACTGTGCCGGATTTATTGTTCCAAACAATTAATTTTGGATCCCTTCCGAAAATAAATCTTGCCATTCTGGCTTTGATGCAACCTAAGAAACCACTTATGGTTATGGAGTACTGGACTGGATGGTACGATCATTGGTCCGACGATCACCAAACAGTCAGTAATGATACTTTTTATGATATTTACAATGGTATTTTGAGCTATCCAGCTTCGGTTAATATGTATATGTTCCATGGTGGTACTAACTGGGGATTTTTGAATGGAGCTAATATGTTAGCTGAGAATAATTTTGGTTATCAACCAACTACTACAAGTTATGATTATGATGCTCCTCTATCGGAAGCAGGAGACTATACAGGAAAATATGAAATTGTTAGAAGTTTAATACAGCAATACAGTACTGTTAATGTGTCAACTCCCGAACCACCTGAACTTCTTGCAAGAGTTATTTATAATACAAGTGAGGTCAATTTCGTGATTCCTTATGAAAATATTTTACAGCAAATTCCAGAAGTTGTCACAAGTCGAACTCCAATACCAATGGAACTTTTACCAATTAACAATAACTCAGGACAAAGTTATGGCTATATTGTTTATCGCAAAGAAAATATTGATATTCCAGAAAATTCAACACTTACCATTATTGGACATGTATACGATTCGGTAATGGTTCTTGTAAACAATATCTTAATATCAAAGCCATTGTCAACAAGTTCCGATTTAGATGGTTTTGGTTATTGGAGAATCGAAAACTCTACGATAACATTAACTGATACAAGTCTAAAAAATGCTACGATTGATTTAATTGTAGAAAATTGGGGTCGAAACAATTTTGGATATTTAGATAATCAATATAAAGGGTTACGAGATTCGATTTTATTGAATGACGAAGAGATTTTTGAGTGGAAAATAATTCCACTAGAATTCAAACGACAATGGAACGAAAATTTATCGGGATGGATAAACCGTAACAGTACTTCTTATCGAGGACCTGTTTTGTATAAAACAGTCTTTACAGTTGATGGATTAAGTGATTCGTATATTGATATGCAAGAATGGAAGAAAGGCATTGTTATAATTAACGGTTTTGTTCTTGGACGATATGCAGTAATAGGTCCGCAACAAACTCTTTATTTACCAGCTCCATTACTCAAAAGTGGAGATAATGACTTGGTGATATTTGAGCATTTTGAAGCTCCACTTACTATCAAGTTCTCTAAAGACCCAATTTTTAAAACAGTTTGATTATCTTAGAATTCGAGTATGTGATTAAAGTGATGAATAATATGAAATGTTATCTATTATCTTTGTTGAATAAATACATTGTTGAAAATGATTATGTTTACTTTATCAGTAAAAAAAATCACACTTGAGGTAGCGGATAGTTTCTTATCAGATTATCAGATTATCAGATGGGCTTATTGTTGTTTATTTGTTTAGGTCAATAAAAATATTCCCAAAACTATTTATTAAATCCAATAATCTCGTCATTCACAATCAGTAAGTTGTGAACCATGGCGTTAACTGCAACTCCTCCAACTCTTTACGAATACTACACTGCTGGTGGTATCAGCAATGGCTTATCTACAAATCAAAGTTATTTTACATTAAACAACAAGAATATAACAATTTATAGTGGAGCTATGCATTATTTTCGTGTACCGAAACAATATTGGCGTGATCGTTTACGTAAAATGCGAGCAGCCGGTCTAAATACTGTCGAAACTTATGTTCCATGGAATTTGCATGAACCTCAGAATGGTACTTATGATTTTGGTGATGGTGGTACGGACATGCAAGATTTTCTTGATGTGAAGGAATATCTAAAAACTGCCCAAGAAGAAGATCTATTTGCTATCGTTCGTCCAGGTCCGTATATTTGTGGTGAGTGGGAATGGGGTGGTTTCCCTAGTTGGTTATTACGAGAAAATGGTATTGAAGTACGAAGGAATGATTCAAAATATATGAGTTATGTCAGGCGATATTTCAGTATTTTACTGCCGATTCTAGCGGCACTTCAGTTTCTAAACGGTGGTCCAATTATTGCTTTCCAAGTTGAAAATGAGTATGGTGGCAGTCCTTACGATAAAGATAGAGGATACCTTCAAGAAATTCACGATATTTTACGAAATAATGGTATTAATGAATTATTAGTAACATCAGATAGTGCTTCTGCAGGACAAGTTGGCACTATACCAGGACTATTGTTTCAAACGATAAATTTTGGTGATAATCCTGTTGGTAATTTAAATCAATTAGCGCAAATGCAACCTGATAAGCCGTATATGGTGATGGAATTTTGGACTGGATGGTTTGATCATTGGTCAGAAAATCATCATACTGTCAGTAATGACACTTTTTATGATATTTATAATAGCATTTTAAGTTATCCAGCTTCGGTTAGTATGTACATGTTCCATGGTGGTACTAATTGGGGATTTTTAAATGGCGCTAATATTGGCGATAGTGGGAATGCTGATTTTCAACCAACTACCACCAGTTATGATTATGATGCTCCTCTATCGGAAGCAGGAGACTATACTGGAAAATATGAAATCGTTAAGAGTTTAATACAGCAATACAGTACTGTTAATTTGTCAACTCCAGAACCACCTGAACTTGTTCCAAGATTTGCTTATAATACAACTGGAATCAGTTCGTTCATTCCTTACGAAGATATTTTAGAACAAATACCTGAAGTTGTAACAAGTCAAACTCCAATTCCCATGGAACTTCTACCAATTAACAATAATTCAGGACAAAGTTACGGTTATACGGTTTACCGTAAAGAAAACATAGATATTCCAGAAAATTCAGAACTTGTTATTTCGGGTTATGTTTATGATTCTGTGATAGTTCTAATAAATAATGTATTAATATCGGAACCTTTATCATCTAGTTCTGATTTAGATGGCTTTGGTTACTGGCGACAAAAAGATTCTTCAATAATTCTAACCACGACAAATCTAACAGGAGCAACCATTGATTTATTGGTGGAAAATTGGGGCCGTGGTAATTATGGTGCACTTCGACAACAATTCAAAGGCTTACAAAACCCAGTTTTGTTGAATGGTGAAGAAATTCTAGATTGGACGATAATACCGGTGGAATTTAAAAGGCGATGGAATGAAAACTTGTCAGGATGGAAAGAACGTCAAGACAATTATACCGGACCTGCTTTATATCGAACAACTTTTACAGTTAAAGAACCTAGAGATTCTTATGTCGATCTGCAAGAATGGCGTAAAGGTGTTGTTGTAATTAACGGTTTTGTTCTGGGAAGATATGCGACGATAGGGCCTCAACAGACGCTTTACTTACCAGCACCATTCCTTAAAAGTGGAGAGAATGAGTTGGTAATTTTTGAACAATTTGAAGCTTCATCGAATATCAAATTCTCTGCAGATCCTATCTTCAAAACAAAATAATTGATCCACGGATCAAACTGTCACAATTCTGACATTTTTAAAACCTTTATGAACGAATGAATTGTCTTGTATAAATGAATATTGAAAACAAATTAATGTGTTTTATTATTTGGTAGAACCATTCATTCCCTTTTAGATGATCAAGGCTCGTAATGGATTGTCTATGACTGAAATAACCAGCGGAATATTATCAATCTTGGGGAAGCTTAGATAAGCTCATCGTTAGGTGCCCACTTACGATTGAGATCTTACTCAAATACCCCACTATCATATAAGTAAGAATCCAAAAAGGGGCAAATATTCAACATTTTCGGCTTCTCTGAGGCCCCTTTTAGGTAAGCGCCCTTGTGCAATTCTCCTTTTTGCCTACGGTATAACATGCATCTTAGAAAAATCGTACAAACTACTTTTGGGGACAATTGCTAATTAGTTAGTGACTTTATCAATCACTCTATTTGTATGCTTGTACTATGTTTTAAAAGCAAAGTTCATGAAGCTGTCACTTCTAAAGAATAGTTTTTAATATAATTTGAGTGTTTCACAAGTTGAGTATTCGATTCGATTAGGTCTGATAAGAAACTATCCACTAATTCAAGTGTGAAAATTGATTATTGTTAATTTTTATTCAGAAAAGACTGATAAGTTGCTTGAAACTTTATCGGTCTTTTTTGAATAACAATGGACAATAATACATTTTCACACCTGAAGTAGTGGATAGTTTCTTATCAGACCTACTTATTGTTGTTTACTTGTATAGATCAATAAAAATATGCCAAAAATTTCTCAATAAACCTTATAATTCCTCTATTCTCAGTCAGTATACACTGAACCATGGCGTTAACTGCAACTCTTCCAACTCTCTATGAATACTACACTGATGGTGGTATCACTAGTGGCTTGTCGGTAGATCAAAGTTATTTTACATTAAACAATAAGAATATAACAATTTATAGTGGAGCTATGCATTACTTCCGTGTACCGAAACAATATTGGCGCGATCGTTTACGTAAAATGCGGGCAGCTGGTCTAAATACTGTTGAAACTTATGTTCCATGGAATTTGCATGAGCCTCAGAACGGTACTTATGATTTTGGTGATGGTGGAACGGACATGCAAGATTTTCTTGATGTCCAGGAATATCTAAGAATTGCCCAAGAAGAAGATTTATTTGTTATAGCTCGTCCAGGTCCGTATATTTGTGCTGAGTGGGAATGGGGTGGTTTTCCTAGTTGGTTATTACGAGAAAACGGTATACAAGTACGGAGCTCTGATTCAAAATATATGAACTATGTTCGGCGATATTTTAGTGTTTTATTACCGATTCTAGCTGCACTTCAATTCCTTAACGGTGGTCCAATTATTGCTTTTCAAGTTGAAAACGAGTATGCTGGTAGTCCTTATGATAAAGATCAAGAATACCTTCGAGAACTTGTCGATATTTTACGAAATAATGGTATTAATGAATTATTAGTAACATCAGATGGTGCTTCTCATGGACAAGTTGGCACCATACCAGGACTGTTATTTCAAACGGTAAATTTTGGTGATGATCCTGTTGGTAACTTAGATCGATTGGGTCAGATGCAACCTAATCAACCATATATGGTGATGGAATTTTATCCTGGATGGTTCGATCATTGGTCAGAAAATCATCATACTGTCAGTAATGACACTTTTTATGACATTTATAATGGTATTTTGAGCTATCCAGCTTCGGTTAATATGTATATGTTCCATGGTGGTACTAATTGGGGGTTTTTGAATGGAGCTAATATTGGTAGCAGTGGAAATGCTGACTTTCAACCAATTACGACAAGTTATGATTATGATGCTCCTCTATCGGAAGCAGGAGACTATACAGAAAAGTATGGAATCGTTAGGAAATTATTACAGCAATACAGTACAGTTAATTTATCAACCCCGGAACCACCTGAACTTGTTCAAAGAGTTACTTATAATACAACTGGAATCAGTTCGTTCATTCCTTACGAAGATATTCTAGAACTAGTCCCCGAATTTGTCACAAGTCAAATTCCACTACCAATGGAATTTTTACCAATTAACAATAACTCAGGACAAAGCTACGGTTATACGATTTATCGTAAAGAAAACATAGATATTCCAGAAAATTCGGAATTAGTTATTTCGGGTTATGTTTATGATTCTGTGATAGTTCTAATAAATAATGTATTAATATCGGAACCTTTATCATCAAGTTCTGATTTAGACGGTTTTGGTTATTGGCGACAAAAAGATTCGTCAATAATTCTAACCACAATGAATTTAACAGGAGCAACAATCGATTTATTGGTGGAAAATTGGGGTCGTGGTAACTTTGGTGCAATTCGACAACAATTCAAAGGCTTACAAGACTCAGTTTTGTTGAATGGTGAAGAAATTTTAGATTGGATGATAATACCACTAGAATTTAAAAGGCGATGGAATGAGAATTTGTCGGGTTGGAAGGAACGTCCAGATAATTATACAGGTCCTGCTTTATATCGAACAACTTTCACAGTTGAAGAACCTAGAGATTCTTATGTCGATCTGCAGGAATGGCGTAAAGGTGTTGTTGTAATTAACGGTTTTGTTCTGGGAAGATATGCGACGATAGGGCCTCAACAGACGCTTTACTTACCAGCACCATTCCTTAAAAGTGGAGAGAATGAATTGGTGATTTTCGAACAATTTAAAGCTCCACTCACTATCAAATTTTCCGAAGATCCTATCTTTAAAACTAAATAATTGATCAAACTGTAACAATTCTGCCATTTTTAAAGCCTTCATCAATAAATGAATTGATTTGTATAAATAAATATTGATAACAAATTGATGTATTTTATTATTTGATAGAGTTATCCTTTTTAGATGATCAACGCTCGTACTGGATTGCCTATGACTGAATAGTTATCATGAGAAATAACTAGCGCAATGTTATCAATCTCGGGGGAGCTTGGACAAGATAATCTTTAGGGGCCCACTTAAAATTGAGATCTTACACAAACACCCCATTATCATATAACTAAGGATCCAAAAAGAGGACAAAATTCTACATTTTCGGTTTCTCTGGAACCTATTTCAGGTTAGGGCTCTAGTCAATTCTTTTTTTGCCTACGGTATAACGTGCCTCTGCGAACAATTGTACAAGCTACCTTTGGGAAGAAACAGTGCTGTTGCGTGGCTAATAGGCACCGCCTGTGCAAAAAACATTTTGACTCCGCTGTGCAAAGAACGTTTTTGCGCCACTGTTGTGTCCCCTCCCTCCAAAAATGAAAATGTTAAAAAAAAACTGTTCGAAAAACAAGATTGAGGAAAAGTATTGTGATGTGGCATCCCAACTGACAAGGCGCGCTGTGCGTTGCACAACCTGCACACCAGGTTCTGGCGGCTCTAGCAACAAAATAAATATTGCTAATCAGTCAGCGATCTTATCAATGATTCGGTTTGAGTACATACAGTATGTTTTTAAAGTAAAGACAACACAATGAAATAGTAATTGTTAAAGAATAAAATTTGAGTGTTTCGCAAGTTGGGTATTCGATTAAGCCGATAAGGTGTTTGATACTTTATCAGTCCTTTTTGAATAAACAGTAACAATAATAAATTTTCAGACTTGAGGTAGCGAATAATTTCTTATCAGGTGTACTTACCATTGTTTATTTGTTTAGGTCAATAACAGGATTTCAAAAATCATTTATTAAATCTAATAATCTCGCCATTCGTAATCAGTGAGTCACGAACCATGGCGTTAACTGCAACTCCTCCAACTCTTTACGAATACTACACTGGTGGTGGTATCAGCAATGCCTTATCTACAAATCAAAGTTATTTTACATTAAACAACAAGAATATAACAATTTATAGTGGTGCTATGCATTATTTTCGTGTACCGAAACAATATTGGCGTGATCGTTTACGTAAAATGCGAGCAGCCGGTCTGAATACTGTTGAAACTTATGTTCCATGGAATTTGCATGAACCTCAGAATGGTATTTATGATTTTGGTGATGGTGGTACGGACATGCAAGATTTTCTTGATGTGAAGGAATATCTAAAAACTGCCCAAGAAGAAGATTTATTTGCTATCGTTCGTCCAGGTCCGTATATTTGTGCTGAGTGGGAATGGGGTGGTTTCCCTAGTTGGTTATTGCGTGAAAATGGTATACAAGTACGGAGCTCTGATTCCAAATATATGAACTATGTTCGGCGATATTTTAGTGTTTTGTTACCGATTCTAGCTGCACTTCAATTTCTTAACGGTGGTCCAATTATTGCGTTTCAAGTTGAAAATGAGTATGGTAGTAGTCCTTATGATAAAGATAGAGAATACCTTCAAGAAATTCACGATATTTTACGAAATAATGGTATTAATGAATTATTAGTAACATCAGATGGTGCTTCTGCAGGACAAGTTGGTACTATACCAGGACTATTATTTCAAACGATAAATTTTGGTGGTGATCCTGTTGGTAATTTAAATCAATTAGCGAAAATACAACCTAATAAGCCGTATATGGTTATGGAATATTGGACTGGATGGTTTGATCATTGGTCGGAAAACCATCATACAGTTACTGGTGATACTTTCTATAAGATTTATAATAGTATTTTAAGTTATCCAGCTTCGGTTAATATGTATATGTTCCATGGTGGTACCAACTGGGGATTTTTAAATGGCGCTAATATTGGTAGCAATGGAAATGCTGATTTTCAACCAACTACCACAAGTTATGATTATGATGCTCCTCTATCGGAAGCAGGAGACTATACAGAAAAATATGAAATCGTTAGGAAATTATTACAGCAATACGGTACTGTTAATTTGTCAACTCCGGAACCACCTGAACTTGTTCCAAGAGTTGTTTATAATACAACTGGAATCAGTTCGTTCATTCCTTACGAAGATATTCTAGAACAAGTCCCGGAATTTGTCACAAGTCAAATTCCACTACCAATGGAACTGTTACCAATTAACAGTAACTCAGGACAAAGTTACGGTTATACGATTTACCGTAAAGAAAACATAGATATTCCAGCAAATTCAAAACTTGTTATTTCGGGTTATGTCTATGATTCTGTGATAGTTCTAATAAATAATGTATTAATATCGAAACCTTTATTATCAAGTTCTGATTTAAATGGTTTTGGTTATTGGCGACAAAAAGATTCTTCAATAATTCTAACCAAAACGAATTTAGCAGGAGCAACCATTGATTTATTGGTGGAAAATTGGGGTCGTGGTAACTTTGATGCACTTCGACAACAATTCAAAGGCTTACAAGACTCAGTTTTGTTGAATGGTGAAGAAATTCTAGATTGGACAATAATACCACTGGAATTTAAAAGGCAATGGAATGAAAATTTGTGTGGTTGGAAGGAACGTCCAGATAATTATACAGGTCCTGCTTTATATCGAACAACTTTCACAGTTGAAGAAC